>CM053171.1:4727368-4953883 GCA_012977825.3 Pteromalus puparum | reverse complement strand
AGTGAACCTGATAAAGGAATTTTAATCATCAGATGGTACTGTGACTGGAAAGCAGCGTCGTAGTCGCGGCGTTCTCGGTTTAATTAATTCTTGTAGTTCGTAATTTATCAGTTAAGAAATCTACGTGGTGCAAACTCGCCTTAAAATGTATTGTGTACTGTAGTCTCGTTAGCTTCATGATATCGGCTTGTCGAGCTGAGTCTTTGGACGTTGGTTGTAGGACGACTCGTTTTCAGTGTGCGGATGCTCTGATTATGGTTAGTCACTCCTCTCTGCACGCCGTGGTGCACAAGAAGACGAGAAGCGTTGCCTAAGCGAGAATGTTATGAGTATCGCTTGTTAATTTCTTCTGCGGATATTAGTCATTAAAACCCTCTCCATTGTTTATCGATTTAAAAGTATCGGGATATATCGAGCGCAACTTTTTCTGCATTCTCAGATTATTCACGAGCTTGTAAAAACACAGATTTCGCAGACGCCTTAGCTGCTTTCCTTAAAAGCATCTATATCCTTGCACATCGAAACGCGGACACAACGGTATATTAAATTCCCGCGCCCAAAATAAATATTTGCGGAATCGTTTAGGCGCAGTGAACATAGAAAAGCTGTATAATAAGAACACACTCAGCGCAAATCTTCGCGTTGTGGACACGTGCGTTGTCGATGCGGCGTCGGGGAGAGGAGTGATTATGTTGCCCTGGTTCTCCCCTTATCAGATAAAATTCGCAGAAGGGGAGTAAACTGCCTGCTGTACGGATTGCAGAGCGTTAGAGACAGTTACAAGAACCTGTTGATGTTCGATTTCAATTTCTGAATAGGCTAAGTTGTAATTCGATTGTAATTTACGACTGCTAGCTATGAGATCGGTGCGTCGAGTTCACCGCTATGACATTAAGGTCAAGTACATGACGTAGGAGCTAGTGGGAAACGTCCTGATCGTGAGCGGTCATGATTTCAGAAGTTGGAGTTCTGCGAAAGTGTCCAGTTGGACAAGTTTTCTGAGCAGCACTCTTTGAAGGTAGACGTATCGCCTTTACTTCAATCGTGAAGCCATTTTATGTTTCAATGTTGATTAATAGATTGCATTGAGGCCAATATTGTACAACAATGGAGGGGTAAGTAGAATACGTCGGGTAAAGTATTCTAGGAATTTGGAAACTATGCGAGTGCCTTTTATGCAAGTGTCATGTATTCGAGCTATACTACTAGTACATTGTGCCGGTGCGGTGGTGCACTAGCGATTTTACGGAGTACGGAGATTTCGGTTCCCCTCCTCCCTTACCATCAATCGGTTGGCGTGAGGAAGGGAGGGGGAAACAATTGTTGACTGAGCTCTTCGGTATCTCGTTTCGACTATCCAGAGTTGACGGTAAGCATCGCTTTTTAATTTCGACCGTATTCTGTTATACGTACTTATTACAAAATTGCCAAGTTGCGTATAATAAAACAATAACTTTCTTAGATAATTTTCTATTTTGTGGTGTGGTGTCAATTTTTTATTATTCTGATATTTTATTATTGGTGATCATTATTATATTTAAGTCTTGATTCCCAAAGTAGGAGTCTTACAGGTAGTTGGTTTCAAGAAGTCTTTTCGTTCACTTTCGCCGGCCAAAAAATGGACCCACAAAGAAGAGCATCATAAAATCTTCAGACGCGTGAATTCTAGCGCCAGATAAGTTGTGCGGTCAAGTGGAAATAAATGTTCAGCTTCCGAAATTGCAGTTTGCCGAAAGAAGGAAGCCATCGCAAGCGCAGAAGTCGGTGACGTAGAGCAAACGACTCGAAACGGACTATGTTTTCGAAATACAAGGGGTAGGAAACGAGAGAACGTTCGAAAAAAAAAATTTACCGTGCAGCAAAGAAGTGATTCGGCGCCTACCTTCTACTTGGGGTTGTCGCTGATGATGGCGCGCTCGTTGGATATTACGACGATCTTGTTTACAGCAACAGGGAGAAGGAACGTGCGCGGTAAATATGATCAAGGAGTCGAATTGAACGTTTCTTCTGTTAGATAATTGAGTGTAGGCAGAGAGGATATTGTTTAAATATAATATGATTATTGTTCTTCTTTATGTACAGCTAGCGGTCGCTCACACCTTGTGTATTCGAGCGACGGGCTCCGTTCCAGAGAGCGTGTGCGGACTTGTTTATGTCTGACACCGCAAGTAGTCATGCATGGACTCACACTTCGCGAGAGGGGATATTGCATGTGTGCGTCCCTCACACACGCGTTAACGCGCTCACTCATTTCTAGCACGACTTATTATCTACAGTCAATGTACTATATTCTGATCGCCTCTTACATTTGTACTGTACATTATATTTTGACATTTAACAACTTCTGATTTTTTAATTTTTCTTACAGGGCTTTTTTAAAATGTCCGCCCACATTTTCATTAGTATCAGTTTTAAAACTTCATCAATTTATCTTTCACGCTTTGATGTACAGTATGATAATGAATTCATATGCCTTGTATTTTCGTATTTCCGTTATTTGCAATGGTTAATCACCTGAATTGTCTTCATAAATTTTGAGCGGTTCTGCAATATTTATTCGAATATCTTTACCAACTTCTGATGTATTTAGTTCGCTTACAGATTCGGATAGGGCTACATATTCTGCGTAATGCGACGCTTTAGTTACACATTTTTGTTTTCTTGATTCAGTCAATTAATTGACTCTATTACTAACTGTCGTAGATTTTCTATCAATAATATCACCAGCCAATCTGCATCCACTAGAGTGATTATTATTACATTTTCTCCGTTCCTTTTTAATTTAACATAAGTTTCGTTAAATACAAATATCTTATACTCTTAAGGCATACTTCCAATGAGGTCTGGTCTTAACATTCTGATACCTAGCTTAAAGTAATTTAGCGCTAAAATTATAGCTGTTGTATTTCGACGTAATATAATTGAGCAATCTATCAAGTTTCTATACTTAATATCTTACTCGCAATTTCAGATTTCTAAGTTTCAGTTTGTTTCTCCATAGGAGTGCTATATAATTTACTAATTTTCTATTGTATTTAAATTAGTGGACTCTATGTATTTAGTTTGGCTTAGTCATTTTACATCGTCTTAAATATTTATATATTTATCCCTAAATAATCTTTTTTTCCTAGGTCTCTTCATTTTAAATTTTTCAGTAGCACTTTCCTTCAGACTTTGAATTTTTTTCTGTGTTTTACAACAGATCAATAAGTCATTCATATACAAAAGATCGAAAGCATCAATTCTTTTCCTAGGTATACGGCAATTTATCAGATTGCTTCTTTTTAATTTTAATTTCAGCTAAGTATCATCAAGCATTCGTACCATTTTCTTGACTTTCTCGTAGCCATAACCAGCGCTTTAACAATTTACAACTTTGTTTGTTCATCATTGTAACTTTTTGCGTTGATTGACGTTATATCTGGTTACTTTTACATTTTAGAATGCTAGTTCAACGTCCATCTGTTCTATATTAATCCGAAGTGACAAACAAGAGAAAGCAAAATTTTTAATGTTTGCGTTTTTGCTACTGGAGCGTATATGTCATTCAATACATTCGTTTGTTTTGAACTTTCTACTAACTACCTTTAAATATATCATCGCTTTTGTTGTGTAAACCATTTTTCTTCTTTCTTTTTGTTTTAACTATTTCAATGTTTTTTTTCATACAAGTCTATTCATTTCTTTATGCATAGCCACTTTCAACCGATCGATCACGCTATTTCATCGCCTCCTCACAATGTACAAGAGTGTATCTTATCTAATAATATAGGATACTCTATTAGTACTATTTTACGGATATCTTATCGGCTCTTTTTCAGCGTTGTTGGATCGACGTGAGTATTTGGTTCACTTTTTTATCGATTTTCTTTACATTTTGGTTTGATCTTTTTCGGTTACATTTCTTTTTCACTGGCGCTATAATACATCTCATCGATTTTCGCTTTCGAACTCTTTCGCTTCTCTTACTTCGACTCAGGGCGGGTCCGGAAGAAATTTTTCGTCGTCATATCACGACCATACATTTTTATTGATTCTTTTACAACATTCATATGTCTATAACTGTTTACCTACGTTCAACAAAACTCTATAACCTACTTACTTGTAACTAGTAAAATTCCATCTTCAGCTTTTTTATCATTTGGGTGATCTTTTTTTGCTCTGTTTTCTAACAAGACTTTACTACGTATAACTTATAGATTTTTTCAACATTGGTCATCTTTTTCTAAATATTCATTTGCGAGTTATTTTTTTCAAGGTTGTTTGGCAAGTACGAGGTTTTTTCAAACTATGTTGCGCACTAATTTATTTCTGGCCAATATTTTTTTATCTGCTTGTGCTATCTATAAACTATCGTGCCATACGTACACCTTTACATGAAAAAGTTTTAATTTAAATTGGTATTCCTGGCGTGAAATTATATTTTTAAACAGATATAGCTAGTACTCTTTACAATATTTTCGAAAATAATGAATGTTACAATATGTGTTATAACCTTAAAAACTTTTTAATGTAAAGTGCTTCTGTTAGGATTGGGGATGGGTGAGGGTGATTTAGGGCGAGGAGATTGGTATCTTAAGATCCGTGGTATAAGGCTCATGGCGGGATGATTTCCATGGGTTTTTTTTTTTAGCATTATTGTATAAAAATTTATGTTAAAGATCGAGTAATAATTAGTTTTGTTTCAAAATGTTATCTTAGACATAATTCATTTTTAATATAATTATGTTTATTTTAATGCATTATTCTTTTTAGAACAAATCATTTTATATAACTATTTTGTGTTCAATTTCCATTCTTAGTGAACAAGATTTTTTAAAATAACCCATTAATTTTGTATATTGATAATGTTCAGTTGAAATTATTGAATTATCCGGTAATTACATAATAAAAAAAAAAATCAACGCGCCCAATGTACATTGCTATTATAATTTATAATGTGCTGACAGTACCCTTGGTGTGTGGAAACTGCTTTTGTTGCGTTTATATAATTCTTGGTTTGTATCAGCTCTTCTAACGGGTGGAACCTATTTTCTAATAATTCATTAGTTTTTAAACTCAATTTCGTCTTATAAAGTTATTGTTACTCTCAAGAGAGCTTGGTAATAGTAAAATTTCGTTTTCTAAAAAAAAAAACTAAAAAAAAAAAAAAATAACTTCGGCCTGGCAAACGCATTTGGGAGGGTTGAGTACATCATACGTTTTTAGAAATGTCCGTGCTGGATTCGCTGTTGTGTGTGTGTGCTGGGTGTTACGTATACTCCCTAATTTTGGAACAATGCATCATTATATTATTACTTTTATCGAACCTTGATACAATTAAACTTTGTACTCTTTTCGTACTATGCGCTCGCGATCGTCAAAATATTGTTTATTTTATATTTTTTATTATTGTTTTTTGCATGTAAGACTTGCGTCTTCTCAGTTCTGCCATGCTCTTTCCTTTACTCATTTTGTTTATATTGAAACGTCACGACTTTTTTGTGTCCTGGCTGTGCTTCTATTGAAATAAAAGTATTGATTTTAATTTATAGTCGGCATTTACTGCTCTGCGTGTAATTGTGACGGCAGGCAAATAAAGTGATTTTATTTGATTTTAATATCATTTAATAATTGAATAAAATTATTATTAATTATTACAGCGTCGGGATTACAGGAAGTGGAGTGTAATATCACAATAATAACTTCTAGTTCATTTAACAGATAAATATATTCAATAAGATATTAAACGAATATTGCGTGTAATGTTGCATATATTTTCTATCACAAAATTAATAAATATCTCTCTTGTTGATTTTACAAAGTAGATATATATATTATATATATATATATAATATAATATATATATATCGGTTGATCGATAGTCTTATTTTGACATAGGATAGTTTACTGCAGTCGCTTAAAATTTGCATTATCTGTTTTTCGAAAGTTACAACGGTATGATAATAAACGAATTTTTTATTGCGTCTAAAGCGATACGCTGTTAATTGCGTTATCTTCGCTCTGACTACGATAATTAAAATATAAGAATATTTCGGAAATTATCTCTAATTCTTGAAGGATTGAAAATTTTTCTAAGTCTAAGGCTGATCGCTTAAATTGCGATTCTTTGCTTGACTAGAAAATTAAAGTCCTTCAAAAGTGAGAAATAGTCTAAGTTATCTACCAGGCGTGAATAGTGTCTTGGTAGGACTAGCTCGCTTAAGTTGCGTGGAGCTAAGTGGCTGCTCTAGGCCGCGCGCGGCCTCTATAGGTGCGAGAGGCGGGCGATCGCGCGACGAAAAGCGCTTACATAAAATATCACCTCCCTTCACACTTATGGTACAAACCTCACACAGCGTAGGAAGCTGCGCGCGGCGCGCCGCTGCTGCGTGTAGTCCCCTTCAATTGTGCACGCCGCACGCTCGCTACGCTGTATTTGTATACGTGTCGCTGCTGGCCGCCGAGTATATGATATCGTGTTTGCTGTGACTGCGCCGTCGTGACTTCCGCTGCTGCCGCTTCTGCTGATGGCGCTGCTGTTATGTTGTGTTGTTGGCTGGCTGCTCAGCTGTGGCCCGTAGCTCTTGCAAGAGTGGGAGAGTACGCTTATTTTTGCGTGCTTTTTCTATCTAAAAAACAAGTAGCGAGACTTTAGTTTTTTGTAGTGTTTTTTTATGGATGACTGCGGAGCGGTGTGGGGTGTTACAACTCCGCGTCATTATTGGTTGCGGTGCAACTAAAAGTACTTACCAATAGAAAAACAATACGCGCAATAATGTCAGTAATAAGAAGCTCATGCAATTATTATAACACTGACAGGTCGCGCTGTCGTTCCTCTCAGAGTATAAGACATTGGTTCACGCACTTCTTTGTGAATATATTAACGACACCCGTAAGATCGTACTGACGGACTTTCCTGGAAAGTCGCTGACTGATTCGGTGCTTGCAATGTGACTGAAGTTGGTGACATTAAATTGGACGTCATTACAAGTTAAGTCTCTGTTTCTGTGGCAGTTACCAAAACAAAACAGTTTTGGACTGGCCTTTTCGTCATCGCCAAAACCACAGCCAGTGTTGGCGACCGGAAGTGCAGAAATCGCACCCAATGGCTAACTTCCCACCAGACTGAAATTCGGCGTACAAAACTATAGCAAATAAACATTCGCCGTTGCGTGTAATACGGAATTGTTCGAAAAATTGTATCGACTATTAATTAACATAATTTACGAAATACCGAAATAAGATTATAATAATATAAAAGGAATCTCTCAAAATGAACTTTCCAATGAAAATAGAAATATAACCTCTTCTACACTTTTATCTAAAACTAGAAGCACTCAAACCCACCTACCCTGCCCAGAATGAGTTTCATAAAAAAATAATTCGGCACATCGGAGAACGGCGAACAAAGCGAGTAAAAAAAATATAACAAAAGCGCTTAAACCCAACTACCCCATGCTCTCCGAGCTCAATAATTTATTTAAAAAACTCAACGGCACATCGAAGAAAAGCGAGGATAAAATCAAAAAACAAAGCGCTTAAAACCAGCTACCCAATGCTCCCCAAGAGTAATAATGTATTTAACAACACCTCGGCACATCGGAGGAAAGCGGGCGGAGAGAGTATAAAACCAAAAACCAAAGCGCCTAAAACCAGCTACCTAATGCTCCCCAAGAGTAATAACGTATTTAACAACACCTCGGCACATCGGAGAAAAGCGAGCGGAGCGAGTATAAGACCAAAAACCAAAACGCCTAAAACCAGCTACCCAATGCTCCCTAAGAGTAAAAATTTATTTAACAACACACATCGGCACATCGGAGGAAGGCGAGCGACTGCGAGCTACAAATTAAAACCAAAATGTTTAAACCCACCTACCCTACGTGCAGCGTGTTTGATAAAAAAAGTAAGTCGGCACATCGGAGGAAGGCGAGCGACTGCGAGTAAAAATTTATAATGCAAGTTAGAAAACCCATCTACCTCACGCACCGATGGAGATTTTATATTTTTCTTGTTTTCAAAAATATGCCACATTATTTAGCCGACGTATTTCATTATTAAACTCACCGCGAGTAGGATAAGAGACTTTTAGCACTTTATTTTAGATTTGTTTCTTGCCATTTGAGCTTTAATTGGTGTAAGATTTGTGTCACACAGCCGCTCGCCTTCCTTCGCTGGGCCAAAGTGTTTTATTATTAAACGTGCTCCTAGTAGGGTAGGTGGGTTTGGGAGTTTTGGTTTTAGTTTTGTAGCTCGCAGTCGCCCGCCTTCCTCCGATGTGCCGACTTACTTTTTTTATCAAACGCGCTGCACGTAAGGTAGGTAGGTTTAAACATTTTGGTTTTAATTTGTAGCTCGCAGTCACTCGCCTTCCTCCGATGTGCCGACGTGTGTTGTTAAATATATTATTACTCTTGGGGAGCATTGGGTAGCTGGTTTTAGGGGCTTTGGTTTTTGGTTTTATATCTTGCTCCGCTCGTCTTCCTCCCATGTGCCGACTTATTTTTGTATTAAACGCGCTGCACATATGGTAGGTGGGTTTAAGCATTTTGGTTTTAATTTGCAGCTCGCAGTCGCTCACCTTCCTCCGATGTGCCGTTGATTTTTTTAAAAAAATTATTGAGCTCGGAGAGCATGTGGCAGTTGGGTTTAAGTGCTTTTGTTATAGTTTTATACTCGCTTTGTTCGCCGTTCTCCGATGTGCCGAATTATTTTTTTATGAAACTCATTCTGGGCAGGGTAGGTGGGTTTGAGTGCTTCTAGTTTTAGATAAAAGTGTAGAAGAGGTTATATTTCTATTTTCATTGGAAAGTTCATTTTGAGACATTCCTTTTATATTATTATAATCTTATTCCTGTATTTCGTAAATTATATTAATTAATAGTCGATACAATTTTTCGAACAATTCCGTATTACGCGCAACGGCGAATGTTTATTTGCTATAGTTTCATGCGTTGAATTTCAGTCTGGTGTGAAGTTAGCCATCGGGTGCGATTTCTGCACTTCCGGTCGCCAACACTGCCACAGCCTAAACCTCGACATTAACTCTCCGTGTCTGTGGCAGGTGAAGATAGGTGGCGCACAGGCACTTTTCCATTTCCCTCATAACAATATGCGCACCGAGTCTAGATATAGCTGTGTGCCACCAATGCTAAAACTACCTTGCTTGATATAATTTATGAAGACGAAGGCTTGTATAGAATATTAAAAAAGAGAGGGATTATCCGTATTACAAAAATTAACAAAGGTTAATTTCTCTTCGATATTCAAAGTATCTCTAACTCGACTCATCCATATCAATAAAAGTATATAAAAATCCACGCGAATTTGTATTAAAAAATAAATTGCTTTCAACTGTCAACAGTCAATGTTTATTTCTAGACATTGCTTCGGGTCCCGCAACAAGTTGTGCCGGTCCTGACGCTAGACACGGCAATTTGAATGAGTTAATACGAAAGAGTGCGCTGATGACATCGCGTTTACTATCGGACATTGTTTTGACACTCGCAAAAGCCAACTTGTATATATATATATATGCAAATGTGCACCTTGCAAAGATTGATGACTCGAGCATTGGCTTTTTTGGAAGCAGTTTCGCAATACTTATATGAATACCTCTTGGGCTTTTCCTGGAATCCGGATCTTATATGTTATAGGAAATAACGGTCGGCTACGGGAGTACTGATGTGCATTGATAAACTGCTGCTGTGAAATTTATCGTGAAATAACTTTAGATAGTATAGAGGCCGCGCCTACATTTTTATTTTGTAAATTCGAGAGCCGATTTTCCCTACCTATAGAAGAATTGCATCGCGAACCTTATATAAACGCATATATTATAATATCAGCTGCATTCGTGCAAGCGGTAGGTATCTGTTGCTTCTGTCTGCATCAACACCAGCTGATGTGCTTATTCGGGCCCGCAGGTTCGAGCCTCACGCACAAATATAGCGGCCGCAGTTCGCGTTGAACAGCTGGAGTATAAGTGTCGTGTATAGGTATAGTTTTCGTCATATAGGCATAGTGTTGTGCATATATTGTACCTATAGTCTCGAGTCTGTAAGTATAGATATACGTTTATGCACCGAACTCCGAAGTAAGCGCAGATAAACCGATTTACAAAACACTACTAAGAACGAAGAAATCAAAAAATGACTGAGGAATCAAACAGTGTCGAAATTCTGTGTAATGGTGTCCAAAAATGTACAGTGCAAACTAGGTAAACTGATTTGATCATCATCATATACCCATACAGTTTCGAAGTCGCTTAGGTTATGTGATTGTTTTGATGTGTGTTTCTTATGTATAACTACAAAAAATTGTTTGTTTATTCAACAAGTTTTTACTTGGCTGTTGGATGTTTTTTTTTATAGTTTTGCACTTTTTATGTAACATGCATTAAATTTTATATTCTTTCCAGAGATTTAAATAGCAAGAGAACAGATTTTTTGGATTGGGATGATTACTTTATGTCCGTGGCTTTTCTTGCCTCCATGCGCAGCAAAGATCCTTGTACGCAAGTAGGAGCTTGTATTGTTAATGAAGATAAGAAGATTGTTGGTGTTGGCTATAACGGAATGCCAATTGGTTGCAATGATGATGAGTTTTCCTGGAAAAAGGCTCATGAAAGTGAACTTGATTCAAAGTTTCTTTATGGTATATTACATTCTTTTCGAGAAATATTATACTGACAGCATCCGATGTTAATAAAGAAAATAATATTTTCCAGTTTGTCATGCTGAACTTAATGCAATTTTAAACAAGAACTCTGAAAATGTTAAAAATTGCACACTGTACGTTGGTTTATTTCCATGCAACGAGTGTGCTAAAGTTATTATCCAATCTGGAATCAAGAGAGTGTATTATATGTCTGATAAACATGCACATAAAGTCAGGACAAAAGCTGCAAAGAGAATGTTTGATGCTGCTAAAGTGGAATATAGGTATTTATGGTCTGATTTATCCATTAATACTGTAGATAGAGAAATGAGTTTTAAATGTTAAATTAAATGTTCTATTTGTTACAGCCAATATAAACCCAAACATGAGAAAATCGTAATAGATTTTGCAGAGATAAACTGGAATGATATGACTCAATTACCTCCATCGCCACTTAAATCAAAATGATAGACCAATGCTCACTGCATACTTGACACGTATGATTTATCACAGTTTTTATTATGGTATTATCAGCGTTTGCATAATATGAAGGTTAATAATAATCAAAAGTTTGAAGTCAAGACAAGCATGTTTATCCCTTTTTTTTGCTCAAAATTTTGTATACCTACTACTTTAAACTCTTGGATTTATNTTAATAATAATCAAAAGTTTGAAGTCAAGACAAGCATGTTTATCCCTTTTTTTTGCTCAAAATTTTGTATACCTACTACTTTAAACTCTTGGATTTATTATTACTAGGAAATCTAAGTGCGCTTCGCGCACCTCATATTATACCATCAATTATATCTTTCCAGAATGATTTTAAATTTTGCCGCCTGCTGAGCATTAACAGTTCAAAGCGTTTGTAGGTTATGTTGCGTTTCTAATTCGCGTTCCTTAATTCTTGTACCAGTTTTTTAAGAGAGGAGGAGTAGACAAGAACAAAACATTGTGATATAATCTGTTACAGATAAAGTAACAGCTACTATATTTTAGTATACATGTAAGATTGAGAAATTAGTGAATACTGATTTTTGTCACTGTGTAATTAATATTTTAACTGATAGCACCAAAGTAAATCACATTCTGTTAAAACGCTAATAGAACTGACGTATTTAAAATTTAAACGAATGACTGAAGTCTACCTCATAATATAAATCACGCATAATAATTTAGACTGTACAAAAACATCAAACGCATGAATTTGAACATTTTGTCAATTATTTAACCAAAACTTTGTGACCGTAATAGTAGTAAACTAATCGCCTTCATGCAAAAATATCAATGAAAATAAAATAATCACTATCCATGCAATTAAAATTTTTCGAATGAAACTGGAAATTTAAAAATTAAAAAACTTGTATATAAAAACTTGTGCATCTGCTGTTCACTTCTATCGAAAGAATCGAGATAACGCTATGAAAAAGTTGAACGTTGTTAATAAAATGATAAACATAAAACTGTAGCTGGATTTAAAGTAGCTGCATTTTTAATTTTCAGCTTTATTTTTGAATAATATTGTATAATAAAAGCGTACACAAAGTTAAAAATGAGTTGTTTTTATTCCCATACGTTACTATTTACTTAGATGTAAGGATTATTCGGTCAAATTTAATTCAATTTTTGCTAATTATTAAATTTTTTAATGATCGCTTGAGCGATATCAATTACCAAAACAAAGCAGTTTTGTACTAGCCTTTATATCACCGTTTAAACTCTCCACGTCTGCCTATTTTCACCTGCCCCACGGGGCAGGTGAAAATAGGTGGCGCATGAACACTTTTCCATTTCCCTCAGAACGATGTGCGCGCCGAGTCTATAGATATAGTGGTGTGCCACCAATGCTAAAACTGCCTTGTTTTAGCCGCTGCTTCGGACACTCATAGACTGAGTTGACTACCTATATTGAAAAATTTACAAATTATAAAAAAGTTGTAAGTGCATTTTCAAATAAAGCTCTTAAAAATTAATAAGAAGACAAGATACGTGTTTTTTAATGACTTTTTATCTTTTTATAGTACAATTATTCCAGTTAATTATTGATATCTGATCAACCCAGAAAATTAACAATTGCTGAAAAATATTAGAGGTATATCAATGCACATACTTTTCTACTTAAGCAAGACAGTTATAAAAGTAATTTTCTTACTGTACAAAGATTTCAAATAAAATGTACTATTATGAAATATTTATTATAAAGTTACTCAGACTCATGATTATTTATGCTGTACAAAAGTTTAGGATATAATACTGAGTCTGGAGTCACATGAAAGACAAATACAAGGTAAGCTAATTTTATGTGTCAAGTTCACGTATTGTTACTTAATTTCGAAATCTGATAGTCGTTAAAAAGGTCGTGGGAATATTTCAATAAAGCTTTCGATAATCTTACTTTTTATTAAAATTTCCGTACTTATTTGGTTTACAGATAGTTCATTGTATTTCTGTAATAACCAATTATGAAGAACATGTTTGGTTCTATGCGTATGCACTATACGCAGACAACTTATACTAGATTCAAAGAAAAACTTGATAGAGCTCCGTATTGTAAGTATCATAAGACAGAAGAATAATCAGTACCTTATTCTATCTACAAATCAGACTTTCTTTTATTCATAATGTTTTAACTAATTTCGAAATATTTTCGGTTTAAAAATATCAATATCAAGCGTGTAATGAGCTGAAAATTCATTATTACGTATGATCATATCATAATATTATTAAAGTAAAAATCAAACGATTCCAGGCAAAAGAAAACTTGAATTTCAAATTTTGTCTCAAAATGAATTTTCAATCATTGTACATACAAATCATTGAAAAAATAAATTATTAAGAATAATCAAAAGATATTTTGTTTTCCGTAATCGGGGAGAATTTTGTTTGTGGAAAAATTGAATTTTCAAACGATTGCATACAATTGTAGTGTCATTACATCGCAGCACGCATGGGTATGAGAAAAATGTACAAAAAGGTAAAAACATATCTTGGCAAAAGAGCGATTCGTAAAAATACGAAAAACAGCGAAAAAAATCAAAGGTAATTTCGACTACGATAGAACACGGTACTTGGTATGTAAACGTTGCGGCTACAGTGTACCTTGAACGCGGAGTAAAAACGTTTTATTGTGTTTATCACGGAGCGCGCACGTTTTGCGAATTGTATACAAGTCTTGGGTTCCGTTTATTAATAACGTTTATCTTCTACGCATCCTTAATTTATACACAACGCACCCTGTACACTTAAACCCCATCGGCCTTCTGTCCTGCCACTCCATACTTTGTCCTTTTTTCATACGAAGCCCTTTTATGCGCGAGCATTCATCTGCGGCCACTCGTTCCACTTGCGCAGAAGGGAAGCCAACAAAAACAACTCGACTCGTCATCATCATACAGTATGTTTATGATTTCATCTCTTTGTGACATCAATATATCATCGTTTAACTTAGCTAAACACTGAGTTCGGTCTCGACTGCGCCTTACATCCTCCTGTACGTTAAAACTCGTCTAAGCCACACCGAGCGATCGGCGAAGCCGGCATCAATTTATTAAGAATAATCGCGCGCTTCTTGCGTCCTCGACACTGTTATTATTATTATTATTATTATTATAATTTTTTTTGTCATCAATATTATTATTTTTTACTTCATAAACCCGGCACACACCATTTTTTTTCTATTTCGTTTACCGGCGACCAGCATCGAAGCGGGTCGCGCAAATTATATTACATGTTTTTTTCTCCTCGATCATGTTTTAATCAAGTCAATCTTTCAGTGAAATATCCATACGTCGAGTCCCTCTCTCGTAACGGCATGCGTGATAGTACGGTTGCGCACGTGACGCGGACGTCTTTCGCGCATTATTACATTTACTTTCATAATCATCATAACGTATAAATCGCGCGTGTATGCCGCATGCCGTGTACCATTTTCGCCCAGCCAGCTTCCTTCCCGCTGTTGTCAATGAGTCCATCCGGAAATATCAATCGTATATGAAGCGTGTGTGTGTGTGTGTGTGTGTGTGAGTGTGTGTGTGTGTGTGTGATAGGTATGCGTTTGTTATGATATTAGTTGTCTGTCTATTGAGCTTATGAATCCGCTATATCGAAGAGCCAGTAGTCCCTCTTTCTCTCCTCCCCCCACTCTCATTCCCTATATGACGCGTGTCTGTCTCGCTTAGCTGCATCGCACACCGCTGATAAGGCAGTAGCAGGAGCTGGAGCAGGATTCGCCCTGCCTGGATCAGTACTTGTTCGAGGCGGGCTGTTGCTGCTGAGGCTCCTTGGCATCCTGGTGGTTGATGAGCTGGGATTGCTGAGCGGGCTTGGCCTCTGGCGGGCGGAAAGCCGTCGCGTAGGGGAAGCGCTCGTGGCACTTGACCGTGTAATCGGCTATCGCCTGCTCGCAGAGGCCAAAGTCACCGTTGCGCAGAGCCTCGAGGACCCTCGTGCAGTTCTCTAGATTAACGCCCTCGAGGCTGGGATCGAGGTTGGTGGCCAGGCTGATGGCTCGCTGCTGGGATGTGGGGTCGAGGAGGTAGAGCATGCGGGCACCTTGGAGGAGATGCGCCAGCGAATTCGAGTTCTTCTTGAGGTACTCGGCGTTCAGTTGGCTGGCGCTCAAGTCGGCGAAGATGCCGCTGCACTGGCGCTTGACCACCTCGGCGAGGACGCCGTCGAGGTTCGAGTTGCTCGTGTGGCGCAGGAAGCGTACCAGGCAGCTATGCAGATCCGGGTTGTTGGGCTCCAGGCGGTGGGCGCGGTTTATCGACCGCAGCATCAGAAGGGTTCGACCTGCGTTGCAATTCAGATAACGTTAGCTCGGATGACACAATGAAATATCTTTGCGAGTAGGGAAAAAAAATATCGTACCCTTGCGAATGTAGATTTCGAAAGCCATTAGATGAGTCTCGATCTTGTTGGCGGCCAGCTCTTGCAGAGGAAGAAGGAATTTGATCGCCTGCTCCAATGGATCATCAGCCTATAAAGTTCATTCATTTTTAACAATTGCAAATAAAAAGAACAGGAGTTCGAATCATTTAAAAAACACAAATGCTACTCGAGCTTGCATATTTAAAAGGTAGAACAAGAAAACAAAAGGTCTCCTCGCCATCCAAGCATTTTCAATGCTTCCATAAAAATTACTGTACTGTCTTGTAAAAGTCATTGAACTTTCAGTCTGTGACAAGATAACTGTTCAGTATTGCCAAATTTCCTACAGAATACACTAAATATCACTGGAGAATTTCTATCCGTGTACCATTTAATTTTTTTTTTAAACAGATGAACGAACTAATGGATTATGGATTTTTGTCTAGACTTCGCTCCAAAGACGTCGCGTAACGAAATAAAACACTCACCCTTTCCAACTTCTCTGGAATAAGCTCGTCCAGCGTAGGCTGTTCCAGATCAGGATCGGTCTGCTGTCGTGACTTATTGTGCTGTTCCCTCTTCTCCTGAGCCTGAGCTGCCTGCTGCCTCTCGAGTTCGGCCTTCCTCCGCTGCTTCCTCTGCTTGTTTCTCAACTTCTTCAACTCGGATGGTGCCAAGTTTTCTGCAAACACACGAAAAAGAAGTGAGTTAGCAAATTTTCATATCTTGTTTCTCGACAGCTATGTAAATGCCGTATTTTACAATGCCTGCGCGACGATGTTGTAACGAAACGAGTGCAAATAGATTTGACGAATTTAATTTGGGAGTTATGAAGGGTTATTATATACAAGGCTTATTATTACATATGGTAAACAAGCAAATTAAATTTAATTATTGTCATTATAAATTGGTAACGCTACGCGGGCTACGCCTCGTATAGGTTTCAAAAGTTGCGTTTCACGCACACGAAATAAAAAAATATTGTACGATATACACTAAAGTTAATTCTCGAATCGATCGCGTGATTCATCCACAATCTCGTTTTGCTGATGAGGCGACAATCATACACTCATTCGAGAATCAACTCTTGATTAACACTAATTAAATTCTACATAGGTAATCACAGTTACGAAAAATTGTCGCTAATCCCCCCCCCCCCCCCAAAAAAAAAAAAACTGTATAACACAGTCGAAACGGGGCAAACGTGCGCCAAAAGAGAAAAAAAAACAATCCACGAGAGCAGTCATCAGACTTTTCTCGCGCGAGCATTCCAGACACCGCAACCAGGTGAGAAAGCAGTCTCTCACACCGGCGGCGGCGATAAGCTCGCGGGGGCAAAAAAAAAACCGGCCAAGGCGCGAAAAACAAAGAGAGCGCCTATGTGCACGTGAGCAGCGCTCTCGGGCAATTGTCGCTGCTCTCCCGTTACGCTCTGCGACTATTTCGCCACATATAGCTATATAGTCACACGTATACACGCAGCGTTTACCGATGCTGCCAGTCAAGGTCAAACGTGTCTGGAAGGAACTCCCGCAAAGTTGTTTCGCAAAGTGACCGGCCTTTTCTTCTCGTCCAGCTTTTCCATCGGTGGCATGTGCACTCGCACGTGCGCCAGTCACGTGCAAGCTCCATGTGCGTTTGTGTATTCGATCGGTCGATCTGCGCGCAGTTCCGTTTTTGAGATTTATTTTGCACGGGAATATATCTCGTTGGGGCTTCTTTTACTTTGTGTCTTCTGCTCCAATGAGCAAAGGATCTGCTTTAATGTTCCTTAAGTGGGTGATGGTAAAATTGTAATTACTCTTGGTAAAGGAGCATTTGAGTGAGCCGGTGTTTTCACGAAAAATATGTTCTAATTTTAGATAACACATTTTCTTCGTGGAGAAAATCGAAGAGAAATCTATATCCGATCGCGATATCGATAACCGTTTGGTTGGTTAAGATTTTTTCGTTACAAATATAATTGAGCGGTAAATCAGTGATTAATAATTTTAGGTTGCACTATACGATCGCAATTTAAATTTGTTTGCTTCAACGTCATGTTTGCGGCTGTAATTTACTGCTACTAGTCTGCTTAACAAATAAAAGTTTAACGAATAAATCTCCTTGCACTCACTTGAATCCAACTAATAATATGTTTTGTGAATTCAATAAAAAAAAAAATACGTGTCGAATTGCGAAATTTCAACGATCGTGATTTACAACGCATTAAGTATCCTATTCCACCAAGTGTTATCGCGATGATGATTGATGTTTCAGGAGAAGCATTACCCCGGCTGCTGATGCATCATTAGAAGAAGAACGAGCAGCAGCTCGTAAATATAGAAAGTGCAACATATGGAGCATGATTTTTCGAGCAAATCTAATGGCATTTTATTGTTCGTCCTAATAATCGATGCAGCCTCCATGATAATAGGAACAAAAGCATCGAACTCGTAATAACGATAGCATTGCGCAAGGATCGAGAGTAACCCATATGCCTACCTATATGCATAAATATATTTCCTAGACATGCGCGTGCATCTCTAATCTATTATACGTCAGATAATGGATTCAGCGAGACGCTCGTAAAATCTCTCAGGCAGAGTGCATATACACATTACACAGTGGGCTGAGCCGCAAGGCTTTAATTTACCGTGTCATAAAACGTGGATTTTGAAAAATCGTCGATAAAATCAATGAGAAAACGACCTTTATATGGAATACGGAAGTCCATTTGTTTGGAGGCCGCGTATAGCCACCAAGCGGTTGTACTACTACTGTGGTTCAAAAGTAGATCAAGTAGATTAGATTTAGAGATGAAAGCTCACGATCGGCAGGAGCAGTTAGGGCGTCGGCATTCGTTAGCCAAATAATAATATTGTATATAAAACACAATGCGAATAACTCGTTACGTTAGATTTATGAAACGTGTATATGCACATATATACACACACGCGCGCTCGGCTGCTGATTGGGAAAAAGTCCGAATCAATAACAATGGACGGCCGCGCGTAATAAATTCGGGAATTCGATTGTGAATTGTTTCTTTCTTTCTGTATACGTGCTATATATATATATGCTGGCCTGTACTCCTATAGAGAACACACACGGTAGATATCTCTCACGTCGGCTTACGCAAAGTGTATATAAAAGCGCTTCTCTCCTCGAATCAACCCGATTATATTGCGCTAATACGCGTGTACAACAATGCAGCGCCGACTCGGTATACTACTTTTAATTATAGACGCTTGGCATATTAACTCGACGCTATTATAACGTGAAAATCAGACGGCGGGCTTTCCAGTTATGTAAGGTGCGGACGCGTGGCGCTGCTGATGCGCGATACGTGCGCGCATACCTGCCTAATACACTGTGTGCTACGGGTGTAGGTGACGTTTAATACACATTTTAAGACTGATGGGTTATTTATGTAAGGGCGACGCTGCAGACGATAATTGAAGGGATACGTAACCCGTTGACAAGTGAAATTGACTTTCCTTTGTCTTTTCTGCACTTTCGAGACTGGAAGTTGGCGCGCATGCAAATTATGTGCATTTTCTAATGTATGTTTTAAGCTTGAGCGTCGAAAAAGGTTGTTTGTTTATTTACTTGTGCGCTTGTTAAGGAATTTCATAGTATTGTAAAATTTTATACTGACTCGCGTAATGTCAAAATTCTAAGAAATCAAAAGATAATAGCATTGAGTAAAAATGTCGTTTTACGTCACACCATCTTAGCGGAGACTCATATTTTCGTTCGCAATTCCTTATATAAACTCGAGCAGCGCAGCGTGCGATGATCAAAAATCTATTTCGCGCAGATCCTCGTGTATTAATTATATACTGTGGTCTGGAAAATCGTTGAATATTATTGATGTTTTTTTTTTGCTCTCCGACGGAAGTTTTAATGTCACGCGTTGCAACGAGATGACGCAGCGGTAACGAAAATAAAGGACTATATTTATAAATTCGAGACGTGATACCGTCGCGGGAGAAAGTTTTCGAGGCGCCGTTTGTTTTTTGTGACGAATTCGACGGGCCAGTGACCTGATTCGCGCAAATACCGCAATGTTTTTATTATGCGTGCATTTATCTTCTATTGCGGCGTCAGAAGCGAGGGAGTAAGAAGCAAAAAATCGAATCGTCATCCAAACATTTGATTGAAGAGATTTATTGTTTTTCGCTGTGGAAATATTTACTTGCGCTTTGAATATATGCTTATACTCTGACAATTACCAAGCGATTTTTTCACTCGTCAAGTGAGACAAAGAGATCTAAATGTGTCTTTTAAAAGACTCGTATAGTATGTGGGTGTCTAGACATGCCTCCCTCCTCTCTGTTTAAACTTAAATGTGGGAACTGGTATATACATACGCTAATGCGTAGGCGTCTACTCTCGACCTTCGGTGTGTCTTATTCAAGTGTCGTATCAAACATTAGCTAATTTTTTGACCTACTCCGACTATAGAGTCGTGCGAAATGACTAATTTAGCATGAGTCATTTTAACGACAAGCAAACATAATCCAAATAAGCATACATCGATCTATGTTGTAATAAGCAAAACAGTATTTTCCAACGAAGAATTCCGAAAAGTGCAGGACGAAAATTTGCCAAGCGAAAAAACAATAAAATAAATCAGAATATATATATATTATTCTCTGCTCACTTATACCGTATAGGGAAAAGAGAGTAACGAACAGCCACGATTAAGCGTTCAAGAATCCCTATCACGCGATTTTTTTTTCCATCCTTGAGAACGAGCGGACCTTGCTGCTGCTCCCAGAAGAAATGTGGAGCAACAGCAGCAGCAGCAGCAGCAGTGGTCATGATTATATGCCTGCGCATGCAAATCGCATCCCTCTTGACGATTTGCTCTCTCGTATACGTATATGCACATGCAGGCTCCACCTTACAGCTTTGCTTTGTTTCGCCGCTGCTGCTCGCGCTCGCGTTTTATTCCTATACGCCGAGATTGATTTCGTTCGAAACGCAATTTTTCTTGGAACAGCCGCCCTGTATATGATTCTAATGGCTTATCAATGGAAATCGGCTGATTTTGTAACGTAATATATATGTGCGACTATTGAGATCGAATGGTCGCGCGGTGGTATGAGCGAAGGAAGCGATGCGATGATTTAATTTTCACGTCAGATTTTTGTTTTTTTTTTCATCTCATCGCCACCTATTTTTGCTGTATCAACGATATTGCGCAGTTCACGCCGGCAAATTATGAAATTTAATGACCGGTTAAGATAGAGAACACCGAGTGATTCGCGGCAATCAATTTCGCTTAGACAAACGCACTTTAATTTAATAATACCTATTAGAAGTCTCTCGTGCGCGCAAGCGCGCGTGCGAAGAAACTTGTTCTCCGATACGTTCTTCTCTTATACTCTCCGCCTTTACGATCTGCAAATACGATTTGTATCGTCTATAACATCTCTCATTGCCTCAATGGGTTTCATCAATTTCTTTGTCCGCGCGCACATAGGACTCCACAAAAGCGAGTAGGCACAAAGACGCTTGCCCGCACACCTACGTTCTGCTATAATATATATATATACGTGTATATTCTCTCTCGAACGCTTTTCCGCGGGTTAGAAAGTGCGGAGACGTCGTCGTCGCAGATACGAGCAATCTTTTATGTGCCGTCGGCTAATGCGAAATTAAATCGTTTCTTTCGCGGTTTTCAGCAGACGCGTGACTGCGCACGAGACGTTAATGGAAGCTTTATGCATGTATATACCTATACGTGTATAGGAGTACACCACTCGCGCTGGCCAGTTGGGAATAGTTGCGCGTTTATACGGTTTGCACCGCAAGAGAGAGATATACATCTGACCGCGCGTGTACTGTATTGTGTGTTATATATAGGATTCGACACTGTAATTGCGGGCTAATAAATTGATCTGGATTGTTGCTGCGGTTATCTCCGCTTTTCATTCTCTGTCTTATTGTCCGTTTATGGTTTTGTTTTTAGTTCGTTGGCGTAGACGAGAAGATAAAAATACAAGCAAGATTCATGAATGTTACGATGCCGTTCTGATTTTGTTTGCGGTACGTTCGAGTTAACGGAAGATATAGAAAGGAGAGTCGTTAATTGAAATGATTTTTGATAGGACGTCATAAATTGTTGGAGATGCATTTCTAACAATTTTTAAATAGAATATAGAGCAAACAACGGTTTTGATATAAATGGATGTAACGGGAAGCGTAAAGTACAAGATATTAATACATTTTATAGTATAGCAATATAATTCCAATGGGCAGTCGCACGTCGTTAACACGAATAGCAAACTAACGGTTACTCGTTAACTGCAGTTATCACTGTGTTGGTATTAATTAAAAACCTTGATTAACGAAGACGATTTGTGGACCCGCATCGGACTGATAAGTTAACGAACCAACATCTTGCACCCTCCGATCCTAAACAAACATTAATAATTCAAAGTTCGTGCACCAATAAATTTCCACTACTCTCGAGCTTATCTGATAACATTGTGATTTGTATCCCAGACTATCGAAAAAATCATCTTCGTTTTCGCGATAAAAATTCAACGAAACACAAGTCGGCTACAATGCGAATTGCACAATTGTCTTTCACACAGTGAGCGAACTTCTGTTTTCAGTCCGGAAAAAAAGGGAAGAGCACGCGAACTCTTGTAACGAAGCCGTCGACTTCACAGCCGCAAGGAAACTAACCCGAACATCAGAAAAAATCGTTCAAAACCGAAAACAATATCGATTCTTCGTGCAGGAGCACAACCTACGCTCGCCGCTAACCCATCAGAACCAATCGACGGGTAATTATCATTGTGTTCGCGAACCTAAATTGGCCCGCGCGCGAAGATTTGTGAACGAAAGCGCGGTAGCGGTTCTACCCACACACACACATACATCTCGTAGACCAGCACAATGTGCATCGTAGATCGCAAGAGTTCCGAAATAATAAGAGCCAGAAGTAGGCTCATGCAGGCGCGTTTTATCCGGAGCCGATCGAGTTCGCACGTGCGCTCTCCCACATATAGATACATAAACATACATACAAATACACAGGGGTACGACTTCACGAGCTCGCTATACAGAGAAAGAGATAGAAGTGCAGTAGCGCGGCTGTGGGATTATAAGCAGGCTGCACGAGAGAGCAACCGTCTCTTTTCTTCGCAGGGAGTTCAGCCACGCCCCGCGAGTACTTACTACAGTCTCTTGGCCACCGCCTCGTGTGCCGTGGAATATGTCTCGAGAGCTATAATCCTTGCAGTGATATGAGCCGTATACAGTTGGCGGCCAACGCCCGCCCGCCGAGATAGATTTTTTGGAGATACGATGGCTTTCTTTTTTTTTACGCCGAGGACTGCTCTTTGCATGGGAATCTGTCCGAGTGGAATTTTCAGCTCCGATTCGATCTTCTTTTTTTATAAACCTATAGTGTTCTCCATACTGTTATTCGGTAGGCGAATTCACATGACTTTGTTAAAACGTGGATTATTTTATATACGCTTGTGCGATTCTCACACCGGCCGATGTATACTTTTATCGAGAAATCCTTTTATTTCCAGATATATAAAGGCGCAGTGGAAGGGAATAACACGGCTCGTCGAAGTGTATAGTATTTATCATACAGGCAGAGCGGAATACATGCGCTGAAATGTGTGAACTTAATTTACAGCATCATGCATCGGTCCGAATATAATCCAAGCCGATCCGTGAGAAAGAGGACCGAATATTCATTGGGCGCATACAACGTGCAGCACATTATAATGCGAAGTAAAAAAGTTGTTTCTTTTTCTCCAATTTGTATTTCCGTGTCAGCATATATACACATGTGTGCAATTGTGCCGTAATAAACTGTGAAACTAGTCCACGAAAGGAAAATGATAGTCATAATCACCGTATTTTGCAGTATGGGAAAGGACAACACACCGGGCTCTGAAAGTCGGTTAAACGTGTCCAGCAGTCGCGAGACGAATGAAAAAGTAGAAATCATCAAGAATCAATTCACACAGGATAATTAACCAGTGAACGCAGAATAAACGTCACTATAAGCCATAGCTACGTAAAATTCAATCTTATCCTGCCTTTGATTTGGGTATAGATTGCCGCATCAAGATACGATTTCCTCGATGCAAACGTTCACAGTTATAGACGACTAGGAAAAGCTGGACTGGCGCGCGACATATTGAGCGATCACGTAAAACGTCGTGTGGCACGGCGGTTGTGCCTATAGGTATATATACATAACGTATAGAACCCACAATTGCGCGGTCGCACGATAATTAAAGGGACTTTTGCATCGCGGTTCTTATGCGATTTCGCGGTACATTAGAATGCCGCGCGGAGAATTTAGCGTCTCGAGCTCGCACGGATATATGTATAATATGAACGTGAACGTATGTGTGGCGCCGACATAATTGTCCTGATATTGCGACTTTTGTAATCGTGTCGTGTGTATGCACATCTTGAATTAATATTTGCGTGTTTTTTTAGTTTTATTATTACGCATCGACGGGTTTACGTAATTTGCATGAGTGCGGCAGATTTTATAATACAGCGTGCGGATACGCATATAGTTTGTTTTCTAATCGCAATAAAGCGCTATTTTTACGTCAGCTTTTTATGACTAAACTATTACCGCTGCAGGTTGATGTTTTCTCTAGAAGGTGTATGGGTTCTCTTGGAATTTGAATAAATATAAACAATCAACCCGTCACTTTGATAGAATATATTCATACCTGTGCCATACGTATAACACAATCAGGGTAAAGCGCATTCAGCCGTATTTGGACTTCCACCGCAAGAAAAACCAAAAGGCTTACGTAAAAATCGTGAGTCAAAACATCTGAATATGCAAACAGCTATGATCCCTGAATTAAAAGCACATACGACTAGGATATAATTATCACAATTTCCTGAAAAGCGAAAATCTAAATAACCCCACGACTCCGAAAATGGAGATCAATCGACGCTTTGGGAAAACGTCGTGGGTGGCGAGGCTAAACAGTCGACCTATTGAATCCTCGCGAAATATATGCGGTGGGGCAAAGTCGACAAAGGCAGATACGAAGCAGTAGCAAGATTTCAATATAGTTACTTCTTCGCGGAAGACGACTAGTACGCGCACGACTTCAATTTCGTTCTATAGCAAAGAGCGAGAAAGTTTTGATGGTTCTCTCGCCGCGCGAATTTTCATTATACGCTCTGTATACAGCAGCGTCGATGATTAATGGCCAACTAGTTTTTTGCTCGTCTCCGCGGCTCTATTTCACGTTTCATTCGTTATTATCCACGGCTCTTCTAATCACCGTATGACCACGAGGATGATGAGCCCGAGAAGCCAACCATCGTAAATCTACTTGGCACTGCAGTAACCTTGTAAGTAGGCCTCTTTTTTACCGGATGCTATACCTTTACTATAACACATGTGCACGCGGTGTGCGCACGGCTGTTTATCGATTGATTGCAATTCAGCGAGAGAAATAGCCTGTCGTAAAATAAGCCAACGTAATTTAACCAGCTAATGCGGCACGAATGGCGACATTAACGCACACCGTCTGACCCATCGCTTATGTCTCTCAAGTGTGTATCGAATAATCATAGGCAAGGAGCTTGATTGGATATACGCGAGGATCACACACCGTGAACTGTTTCGCTTCTTTTTATTTTCTCTCGAATCGCCTGGTGGTACGCTTTCTTTTTGCCGTGTATACGCGGCACTTGCGCATCGCGTGGTAATTTATTTTGTAACTTATACATACGCTTTGTAGCCGGATGAATTATATAGGTTCGTTACTCATAAGTTTACTAGGTAGCGCTCGAAATGTTGCTTAGAATGCCGCTGGAGAAGGTGATTAATGACGTATTAATTATACCTACTGAATCATAAGCGATGGAAGTCAAATGAAAACATAAAGATAATTGTTAAAATTCATAAGTCAAAGTGTCTTATGTGTTAATATAATTAGGAGGTATTAAGTAACGCTTGCTATGAAAGATTATTACATTCCGCGAGAGAAAGTTTTTCTACTATATGTAAGCCGTTCTGTACAAAAAGTGCGACGCTAATTTTGGCAATTAACAATGAGCATCGAAGAAGCGATTTGTTGTAACAAAAAATAAACAACCGATACTGATGATCGGAAAATATTCAAAGAGGTTGTATAGGCATCAGTGGAACAAACCGAGTGTGGTAAGACGATGCACGCAATTCATTAGCTATACTTGTCCTGATCATGTTACAAGCAGAAGAATAATTTGTCACTCTTTCGTATCTCATTTACTGGAAGCTGTTGCGGAGAAATAAATTTGATTCGATGCGATCTACAACGTTCTGATCTCAATCTTTAATCCACAAAAGTATACATCCCTGATACCTCCGACGTAACAATGAATATTCAAGGCACAGTATTATACTCTGATTTCGTCATAATATTTATAAAGATATTAATTAAGCTGAATTCGTCGCATAAAGTGTTATAAAAGAAACACCGCAGGCGCAATCTCGTATACGAAATCTTATTTAACGCCAGAGTAGGTCAGCCAAATGATCCTAATTCACGGAATTTTTAATTTAACCAGAGCATACATTAAGCGCAGCGTGAAAATTAAGTCATACGCGCCGGCACAGTGTTTCTAAAATTTACGGCCGCAATGGACGTATTGAAAATTTAATAGAGGTATTTCTTTTTTTTCGCCAATAAGGAAGAGGTGAGTAAATTTCGTTAAATAAGCAATTAAGTGCCACTAATAAATACGCACGTATACGCTTGGGTCCCTATATAAATTTCCAGTCGACGAGAGGCTTGCGGGCACAATACACGTGCCCGCGAGGAGAAAACTGCCATAACGCACGGGATTTATCGAGCAAAGAAAGCCGATTTGCATATCTAATTTACGCGTTACGCTCGCTAACGATCAAAAAATTCGGGCTATCGTATTATAAGCCAGCGCAAAAACTTTTCGAATTACCTCACCTCGGCATAACGCAGCTTCGAAAAAAAGGAGAGCAAAGAACTCGGCTCTAACCAAGCCGGCTGAAAAATATCAATTTCCGTTATCACGGAAACCACCGCTTCCCGTATACAACTCACGCACGCATGAATATTATGTCAGCTCTACTTCGACGAGCGTTTTCAATCGAGGAAGCGCTGCTTATTTTACGTCACGCGTCAAAGGAAAAAATACCACCCGGTGGCGCGTAATTCAAATTTGAGCGCGCGTTTTTTTTTCACGCGCCGTCGCCTATACTGCGTTGTAATCGTGGCAGCACGCGTAACTCATGTGTATGCACGCAGTGAGTCTCGGCCGCGACTTTTACGAGTATCGCGAGTAAACAATTTGCCCGAGCGCCTATACATTTTATATACGCTTGTATAGACTAGAGTGTTTTGTGCAAGGGGGTAGAAAGACGAGAGGATCGTTGAACGCGCGCACACCGATTTCCTCGATCCCCGAAAAACTCGTAAATTATAGTTATTGCGAGCGTTCGAGTATGGAAGAGATGGAGCGGACTGCTGCGCACTTGCGTAACGGAAGCGAAGAGTATTACGCGCTTTACTCGAATGCTGATGGGGTATGTCTCGGATTGAGCTACCTGCGGTGTTTCTTATAGGCTGTTTCCGAGAAACCTAGATTTTTTTAATTTTTACAAAGTTTAAACGCTTTGTTATATACTTGCGTACGCAAGAGCAACAATTTTTAGACGGATTGGCGGAAATAAGCGGAGGAAAATTGACGTCTGCTGCAAGCGGCGAACAACGATTTATTATATGCTTTGTTTGTCCGTGCTTGTGTTGCAATATTGCGATGTGATTGTTCTGAAAAAATAAGTGTAATCGTGGTTTACGGGTATTTGCAGAATTTTTTGATGATTCAAGTTGTACAGAACATATATCTATTGGTCTCCCATAAATTAATCGAAGCATTCCTTGTATAGCCCTGCATATTATGACACAAGATACATCGAAAATTTACTCTTAAAGGATGGGATTAAAACTTTCAATCAGAGTGTGCTGCATAGCTGTGAATTACCGTGACATCATGCTTTGAAATAAAATTCTCAATCGGGAAGGAATAACATTAGATGAGTAAACACGCGATTAATTTCGATGTTATTACAAGTCTCCGCTCTTTAATAGCAGCTTCGGAAAATGTCATTGTTTTGCAACATGAATATTGCATGAATAGAAAATTAAAGGCTACGATTGTAAATATGGATCACCTCTAGGACGTATACTTCGTGGAAATTGACGTTTCCGTCTTCTCGGAAACTTCATCAAGACTGAATTAGACGACCGTTTGTAGTTTATTACGTCAACTAGCTCGAGTATCTCAAGAATATTGAGAATATGCTCGTGCGTAGGTCGCGACATGTACGAGTGTCGGCTGTCTTATTTTTTTTTCTTCTTCTTTGTACAGCTTTCAATTAAGCTATTACCGCCGCTAGACGTGCTCGCAACTGCTGCGTCGGTTAGGTCGAGCGTGAATAATCGCTGCTTGATTTGTTTCCGAGTGTGCTACTTGTGACTGTTTATTTTATTCTATCTTCTGCATCGAGTTGTCGACGCAAAGGTGCGATATGAATTACAAAACGAGTGTCGCGGAATTAAATAGAAATATCTGTCACTAATCGAGATCTCGTCGGAAGAGAAAATGGACAAATAATTTGTTTGTTATCAGTCACAGTGTAGTTGACATATTTCGTATGTGCGATGTGCTTCATGGAAAAATGTAGTTTTATGAAAACGAAATACTGCACGCTCCGAGAATTTGAATAATAATTTCTCTTCAAAAAAGAAAGGAATTTGCAGTCGACTAGAAATCGTTGCATTTGCATGTGCAAATTCGAAGACAATTTTGAAAAATAATCGGTACACCGTTCGGAAATTGGTTTCGCGTTCCAGAAACACCATCTTTACATAAGCACCGAGCAGACTTTGACGAAACAAGCCAAATTAGACGTTTAAGCGTGTAACGAGTAATATTATATTACAAGCCTTGTTAGCGTGGTTCGCAATGAAATTTTCCGGTTATTGCACATCCAGTTTCGTCTATCGCGTCGATTATTTCAGTCGGTCGCGTGATTCGATTTTGTAATTCAGGGCATATGAGAAGCGGCGGAAATATATGGCGAAAGAATGGGCGGGAAACCTGATTTTCTGATTATCCAGGGGCAGCCATGCGCGCTTGCCTTTGCCAAAAGTGTATTATTAGATTTCGGGAACCACCGCCGCCGGGACATTTCACTTCCACGCGGTACGAATAATCTACTCTCGGACAGTTGATGAAGTGGCGGAGACTGATGACGAATCATTCCTGTTTCACGTGCTTGCGTCCGGTTATACTCGTATGTGCGCTGATGCTCGTTCCCGGTTTTTAAATCCGACTTGAGCTCGTTACGAAAGATTTCTTCGAATTTTCTGTAACCGTGACCTTCGTGAAAACGTGTGGATGTTTGTTTAGCTAAAGAAGTTCGCGCTTCTGCTAAAGCGTGATATTTTTATTCGGATGACGTTACTTTATCCGTTGAAGATTTTTTCCAATAAAACGACCATTTATTAACGGGCGCATAACTTTGTAACTTTGCACGCGTACTCGATCTGTACATTTTTATTGACTAAATCTGCATACGAACATTCATGCCTGTTTCGATGCAGACACACCGGAGCGCGGAAAAAATAAATTTGTTCAACAATGGAGGGATAAAGGTATAAATTTTCACCAAAACGAAACACAAAACTCGATTCCAAATAATTCTTTCGCGTTCTATTCACCTACATATTTCAGCTACTTTCCGGCACCTAATAATTCACACTCCCGTGAACAAACGAACTCGTAGCGCTACACGCAGACACGGAGAGCATTAAATAACCGACGAATTTCCGTGTGCATGCAATCGTGACCACACACGCGTATAAAATTGCAAAAGATTCCATTCATAATCGCATAGCTCCTCGCCATATAACAATACCAATATATTACACCACACGCAACGAACGAACAGCCAAATGGGCATCGAGAGAAGAGAGAAAGACAATCGAGTATATATAGCCGTGTCTGATTCAATTAGAAAAAAAGCCCTGACATAAAAATGTCATCCGCCGAACGAACGAGAATAAAAGAAAGACAACAGCCGTTTAAGAAATCGGTTCGGAGTACAGTGTCTTTGTCTCAACGCTTGCTTATCTCTATCGTCGAGATGAAATCAAGAGCTACTCCCGCGGCTGAAGCGTGTCAAGGAAAAAAGCCACGCGACTCTCTGTATAGTGCTGTAAAGTACACACACAGTCAGGTTATTTGTTGTAGCCGTACGAATCGATCAGCCAATTAACCAGCCGAGAGAGCATCGCTAGATTGAAATGGATATTCCTTTCACGCCACCGACCGCTACTAGACTATGACCCGAGGCGCGGATACAGCTAGTGTACATGCTGGCGGCTGAAGCACGTGATGTGAATCGGAAAATTGAAAATCGTCGTTTTTCCAAAGAACCGGATTCTCGCGCGGTATTAAAACATTTTTTTTTTATTTGACACGGATACCCCGATTTTATGTGAACGAAATTCTTGCGGAACTTTTCGGCTGTAAATATTTGTCCAGTTTTACATTAAAAAAGGTCTGCATTTTTTATTGGAATGGCTCCAAAATAAATTATTCGTTATGCTCTACGATTCTCGTTTATCGATCAGCTAAGCCATGCTCAAGAGTAAACTCGATGCTCGAGATGAGTATTCGCGCTGTAAAAAAAAGACTCGGAAGTCCAACCGCAGTTTAGCCCGAAGCGATTCCGTGGCTTCTTGTTTTATGCTCTTCGGTGATTTTTGCTTTCCTTAGCCGCAGGTTAATGATCTCTCAGCAGAAGCTATATATTTCTATGAACGACATAAACAATGCACGTACGGGACTTTTGTTTTGACTGCTTTTTAGCGTGATGCGTTTCGCTCAAGCTTTACGATGTTTTTTCTAAAAATGCTTCGCGTATTTTTGACTCTTAGTTCTCCGTTTATGAATTTGGAGGAGGTACGAGGCTGTTTCGTCTCGAACGAATGATCGAGTAAAGTTTTCTTTTTGCATTTTCAAGCCGTAATATGATGATGAACAGACGAAACTGTGCTCTGAAAATACTCTTCTTTTTACGCTGAGAAAAAACGTATTGTAATATGCGTACAGAGTTGAAAATTATTATTAAAATTTTTTATTTTATTAAAAAATGCAATATATTTATACAAGGGAAATTTATGGTACATGAATACCAATTTATTTATCATTCATGTTTCATTTTGCGACTTTTTAAAATTCAACGCGGGTACGAAATTCGGCTCCGACAATTCTGAATCAATTACTTGCTTGAAGCCACATATATTTTTAATTTTGCACCCTTGTCTACATGCTGCATGATATTTTACGTGACCAGGGCATTCAATTAGGTTTTTACAAATTGTAAAGTTTTCAATGCACCAAATAATACTGTATCGCATTTACAATACTAATACAACATTGAAACTGCGGGTTTGAGTAAATTACTTTTCTAAAAAGTTTTCGAAATAATCATCTATACTACATTTTAAATTTAAAAATCGCGTGTTTGTAAACATTTCAGTTATCGATTAAAAAATAATTGCTTATGCAAAACTTTTTAATCAACTATTGCACAATCTATCCTCGTTACGTAATAAAGATTTTATTCAATCGAATCTTATCTTTAGAAAGCAAAATGTTTTTCATCCACTACAAAAAATATTCCAGTGAAATTCTGCCAACTCAAAGCAGCGTCGAATTGAATTATTACTTCCCGAATGCAACAACAGCTTGCATCTTCCCCTCTTTCATTAAAGAATTAAAAATTCGAGTACTCTCTTTCGCGAGCCACATTATAGACTTGCTCGAAAGGAGAAAATCTAGTCGAATAAAAAGGATCGCTCTTATTGTTCCAAGCTCTCCAAACCCCCACAATCGATTCCCGCAAGTTGTCCGGCAAGCAGGTAGACAATCTCTTCCCATCAAGTTAACCCCCGCGGCCACATCTCAGCATTCCCGTTCGATAAATCAGCCAAAAAGCAGCAGCAGCAGCAGCGACTCTATACGCCGAGTTAAGAATCAGCGATTTCACCGATCCTCGTCGCGCGGTATACACACAATCAAGAGCAATTTATCCCGCTCGAGGGCCTCGTGGTAGCAACGGAGCTGTGTATTAGAGCTAGGTCTACCGCTGCTGCTGCTGCAACGACGCACGGCAGCAGCGGTGAAGGGTGAGCCAGGGCGTGGCTGCTCTGCTCTCTTTCTCCACGGCGCACAGCATATACACCAGGCTCTCGTAGGAATAAGAAAGGTGCCAGAGTCATGGACTTTTGCTGCATGTGTGCGCGCGCAAGAGAGCCTTACGATTCGAACGCCCGTAAGATTACAGAGCGCGCCCGAGCGAAGCCACCGGAATGTGCCAACTTCCCATGGTTCAATTTCGAATAGCTGCCGCCGCCGCCGCCGCCGTCTCCGGCGCTTTGTCCGTGCTCTTTATAGCTCTGTATACACATACACATGGACTCGGAGAAACTCCATTATCGCATTGGGAGAGGAGGAAAAGATTTTTCGTTTTTAAGTTTTCGGCTTGTGAAACTCGCTCTAATGATTAGCGGTGCGTTTGAAGTTGGCATTTTTTGCACCGATCTATGATGCTTTATTATATACACAATCCCATTCATTATTATATATTACCTATGGGCATTGTATACGCTACATCGAAACGCTGTCAGGAGCTTTAATATACGACCATTGCAGCGCGTATATACCTTTACCGAACAATTAAAAGCCCTTATCTAAAATACGCATTGCGCATAAGCATAACAGACTGAATTGAAATAGACATCGTACTAAAGACTTTTGACAGTGAAAAAAAAAATGTCTCTTTATTACAAGATGATGGACAGCGCTCTCCAAGGATTTCTTGGATTGCACGGATCAACGTATATCAAACTCCCCTCGACCGCAAGCACGCGCCGCTGCAAAACCGCCGCGGCGGGCAAAAGAAAAAAACGAACGTTTATAATGCTCGCGACGCGTGCACGCAGTCCCGGATGTAGCGCCGAACAAGGTCGTCACTTGTCCCGCGGGCTATGCACATTTTCGACCTTTGTGTTGATTCTCGCGTTGCTCGATTTTGATCGAAAGAAAGGAACGCGTGCGCGCCGCCGAGGAAAAAATCAGCTGGGAAGGTCGACTTCCTCGTTCACGATATCAACTTGCTACAGGGCGAGATTATTCGAGTTTTGAACGTATATACACTGCTTCTTAGAACGGAAAATTTCATGTGTGGCTATCTATGTAGGAATGAGAGATTCCAGTGTGATGATGTAGCGCGATTCGAAAACTGGCGTTACCACCATTTCGTTAAAAATTTTTAAAACTGAGATAGGAGAAGTTTGAAAAGACAGGACGAGATGAGTTTGAATTTTAAGCTAAAAGCGAATTCCATAAATACTGCGTGATTCTCTGAAAAATTTCAACGGGAATTTCATACATTACAGCTGGAAATTCCAATTTTGACGTTTTAAAATTCCCTGCAATAATTATGCTCTCACGAATGTGGTGCGAACCACGGGAGCATGTATATCTACGGCATGAAATGCATTACGAGCTATTAGTCGAGGAAACGCGTTTTGCAAAACGGATAAAATCAGCGTTGCATTGGAAAATAATGAGTTTTAGGTTCCCTCGCGCACGCGCAATCTTTATTTTACACTTTAAAAACGGAAAACCGTTAACAGGTCATTAACGATAAATAAATGTTTACCGCCCGACAAGCACGTGCACCTGTATAGATACACTCACCTATTGAGGTATCTATGAGATCGTTGCATACTGCTCTGTCAACGGCGGGCTTTTCAAATTGAAATTAATAATCGTGCCGAATATCGCAGCGCATGCGCAAACGTTCTCATAACACATACGAGTCTCGCGTGCGGCGCTTATACACTCGATTGTGTCACGTTATGGAATTCCGATTAGGCGAGCGAAGGAAAATTTGCCTCAAATTAACTTTTTACGTCGGTGGCGCGCGGCCGCGCCTTTCACCCGCCCCGATCTCCACAACGTGCATATACACGTGCGCGCCTCGACGCAAATGGAGAGCGCTGCCGTGTGTGAGTGCATGGCTCTATACTGCAGTATATGCATCTACACGTGCACTTTATTATATTATTTCACGCCGAAACTCTCGGCGTTGCTTTGCACTCTTATCATAAATGAATAGTAAACGGCCGTCGCCGTTTTTCAGGCATACATAAGACAAATGCAACTATTCTGAAATGTTGTTACTTAGTTGCGGCGTTGCTAGCATAAGTGTTCTAATTAAGTAGGCCCAACAAGACAGTTTTGACATACTACCGACACACCGCCATATATGCAGTACAGGCGCAAATTTTGATGACGGTTATAGAGAAGTGTATATGCGCCACCTATCGTCGCTAGCCTGAGACTAGAGTGCTAGGAAATCCAAGCGGTAGGGGAAAGGCTCGTCCAAGAGTCTGGGCCACTATACAATTGATGATTCTGTATGCTCGAATACCGCCAGGGTCGCATTTAGGGAGAGGTGGTAGTTTATCAAAAATACAGCTTTTGTTTCATTAAATTGAAAGTAATTATAATAAAGCTTTTGATTTGCAAACTGAACCATCGAAACTAATTCAATTTTTGTAAGAATATATTTGCCATCTAAAAAACTTGCACAACGCGTAATTTATTGAAACGCCAACGTTTTGCATTACCAATTAAATATAGATAATCTATTAAACCAGTATAGATATAACACAGCTCTCGATTACATAAATTACGTAAAATTAAATCAAGCGCCAAAATCAACATAGAAAGTAGTTCAGGTATTATGTCACTTATAATATCGACAAAATTACGATATACGCAATATGGCACAACAATCGCATTATCCAATTGGACCGCTTGTTCCGCGTATCGGCTTCCACGCCTGGACACAGGAAGTTAAAATCAACATCACGGCAGGTTTTTACTGTGCTAACCGTCGATCATATACGAATTTCATAAGCTACTCTTTCTCCCAATATGTATAGCTCAAAGAAAACTTGGTTTCACGGAAGAAAAAACTTCCTAACGAGTATATAGGTATATGGTAACGGCTCGATGTACGAAAAGTGTAAAAAGGGCGTGTATCACTGCGCGCTCGCGATATCACCCTTGATATATAATGCTGTGTGTACGTACAGCTGGACATGCTTATTTTACGCGGATCCACGTAAAACAGGTAGAAAACGGACATAGCGGTTGCGTAAACTGGAGTGGCTTCTTCGAAGTCGTGCATCGTTACGCGATTACATGCATCAGGCTTGTCTCTAGGATTTTCACTAAAATTGCTGAAAGTCTGCGGTAGTAATCGTAAATAGCAGCCGAGTCAGCGTATCATGAATGTGTGCCGTGCATAGTTCCTTAAAAAAAATTTATTTACTAAGGATTTCGCCGTCACGGGTACTTCTACTATACGAGCGCTGACCATAACTGCATCGTTTTCAAACAACTGTTCAGACCAAAGTCCCGGAAATTGATTTTCCATTTTTTCTTCTTCGCCCATTAATAGCTCGACTCGAGCATTATCTTTCCGCGATTATATACAGCATCTAGCCGATTGTTCGCCAGATTTTCACGAAAGTCACTGAAAGCACAATCGAGCGCGACGAGATGAATCGGCACTGCCTTGGAAAGATAAAATAACGAATGACGATGCAGCAGCGATCGACGAGCTGGTTAACCCGTGGAACTCGCTCGTACTCAACAGCGAAGTATCAGCGCGTAAAGAGCCGGGTAATAACGAGAGCGTTGCGAAAGGGCGATGAGTTATAATAATAACGCCGGCGTTGTGTGTATACGTGGACGAGCGAAATTGAGAGATCGAGTCGAGTAGTGCTCGAGTTCCGCTACTTTGCGCGCCGACGAAGGGGAAAGTATATAAGTGTATACGCGCGCGGGAGTCTTCCGATTTGGTAAACTCTCGAGCAGTAGTGGAGCATTGATTGCTGAGCTTCTAATCGGCTTTATTGTCAAGGATTTAATAAGTGTAATCGAGCTAGCGATGCTATTTTTCTACTTGTCGTTCGCAAGAGTCTCGATGAAATTACATGCTTACGGGGATCAGAGGGTTCGAAAGGAAAAGTGGCGCAAGACGCTTTATTTATATCTGGGAGGTAATTGTAATGATCAATTTAATTGCGTTGCGAATGCGTATCAGTGAAACTCCTTGATTGGATTAATTGCCTTGATGAGCTGGTGCACAATGAATATTATGTTATTTTGTTTATAAACTCGAATAGTTAATTGAATTATTATATATATTATACACGGCATATTAAAGCCCGCGAATAGGTACATAATTGTTAGGATACAACAAATTTTTCAATAAACTATTTTCAAAGTACATCAAGCGATCTAATCAATCAGTCGTTGGCGCAACAGTTGATTGTCTTCGTTACCGTATGCAAGAAGAAGCATATAAACCTTAGCGAAGATATATAGCGGTTTTGAGAAACAAAGAGAAATTATTTTTCCTATAATTAAAATATGTGCTATAGAAAGTATGGCAGAAATGCGAGTAATTTTAGGATGTCGAAAATAAGTACAGCTAACTCATTTGTTCACCCGGTCAATTATTGGCTAACGCAACTTATTTTTTGTTCAACGTAAGCGAGAGATTTCGTTAGTTACTCTACATGTACGTTATACGCGCACACAGGCATCCGATGTTTCCTACACGTGAAACAGTTATTAACGCGCACGCTAACTGCTTTCCATTAAAGCACCAATTTTTTTCCCCCTTCCGATTTCAATCAGCTGCCTCTGCATATAATGGAAAGTCCGCGTACTGAAATTCGATCGCAATACATGCAGAGTATATGGAAGGAATTTCGTTCGTCGAATTTTTCGTACAACATGTAATATAATTGTAAAACCGAATAGCTTCTATAATTGCATCGCATATCAGCAACGACGAATCATCCTTCTCCCTTATCACCTTCTCACCACACCAGGACTGCTGCTGTATATACATGTAATTAAATCGAAAGACAACGACTTTCATCGGAAAAGCAGCAGCCACAGAAAGGAAGCCGCAAAGCCGAGATAAGAAAAGGAAAAGAAGCGCGTGCACACACCTAACGAGAAACGCTATATAGCTCTTACAATGCCTAATGAAAAGCGAGAGCGAGAAGCGCGCTCAAAAGATTCCTATCGTCGCGCTGCAAGGGAGAAAATGAAGGCGCGCACGCGCTTCGAGGAGAAGATTGAGATCTCTCGCGAGGAAGCTGGCGCGGAATCATAATAATCGAGAGTGGAAGTATACGCGCGCAAAATAGTATAGTAGGCGAGAACGCGACGTACGTATATATAAGTATGTGTCGCGAGTAGCGAGACTTTCGCTGCTGCTGTGAGCGATCGCGGTGTTCACTTTTCTCTCGATCTATATCCCCTCTTAAGACTCTTATTTCGCACAGTCGAGAGAGCAAGGTCGATGCACTGGCACCGAGCAATTACCATCAGACGACTACGACGACGACGACGTTGCAGGTTATTTCGTTATTAATGCTCGTTTGATTTGCGCCCGCGGTGCTGAGCTGCTACACACATACACATACACACTGCATGCAGATGGACGTTGAACTGCGTGTGTTTATGTCTTTGGGGGCCGGAGACTCGCTATTACCGCTTTCGTTTGATCGATGCTTACTGATTTATACGTACGTGTGTGTGTGTGTGTGTGTGCAGCAACATTTGATAGTCTGCTATCACGAGCGTTTTTTACCGTTGGTCTCTAATATGCTCGCGCTGCGTGACTTTGACATACATTTTATGTTATCGTCGCTCAGTTTCTCTGTTTTCACTTCGTAATACTCACGATTGAAAAATAATACATCTCCTTTATATAATAAGCAACGCTTCATTAGACGGAGATCAAAAGCTTGTTTCGCTGTGATTGGAATCGAGTTACAACGTGGTAGTTTGGAAACTATTTTATATATAGCAATGGAGTGAATTTGGATCTTCGACAGCATCAGTTTGTAACTCAGTATTCGAATAATCTCATCCAAATTACACGAGGAGTTATTCTTCCAGGCCAATATTGACAGTCTCGGGATTTGTTCAACTATATATGAATGCAACCCGAATGAGCGAAAGAAGAAAGCGCACGAATAAGTCAATAATTGGCGAACAGCTGACGTGTCACTAAATCAATTCTAATTCGGTTGGCGGTGAATCGCCACAGGAGAGAGAGACCTGAGAGACAACGTGCGGACTACCTGTCATTTTCTCCCAAAGACTGACAGTCGGATATGTCAGTCGAGAGAGACGCGGGAGAGCGAGAGCGAAAGAGAATCGACGAGTAGTTCCGAGAGAGCGGATCAGCGGATCTCTGAATAAGCGACGAATCGCATTTTGCACGCGCTCGAGAAGGCTGTGATCAATTCGTTATTCCCAGAAGTTCCTCGCGAAAAATCATCATCTAAAACGAGTCTCGCTGATTAAAAACGCTCTGTGTGTAATACGTTGTATTTAGAGCGTTATAGTTTTCGCTCTCGATGGAAAATTTCGTGACTGCACAGAAGCGACGTGAAAGTTCCATATAGAGCGGCAAAAAAAGGAAGCTTTTTTGCCTTCGATTTTTTAATTACCGCGAGTTCGTCAGCCTTGTACATCGATAAAAGTGAGAAAGGTCGGAAAGCGGAGCCTCACGTCGCAGCTTTCGAGTCTCGCGCGCGATGTATAACAATCGGGAGCGCGTTAGAGAGCTGAGAACTGTCGCGCTGAATAATTCTTCGTTGCCACCGCGTTGGCAGCAGTGTATTTAGTTCGCGACTCGAGTAAAAGCGAGAAGCCGGCTGCCAACAATCGCTGGCTCGGATGTGTGTAAGCTACGGCTCGGAAGTATATTTTTTTTTTTACGACCAAGTGATGACTTGCTTCTTTTTGGATTTTAATTGGGCGCGGGAGATATTTTCAAGCTTAAAAACGCGAGTTTCGACATTATAAAGACTTACGTGCGTATAATGGAGCCGATATTAAAGGAAAATACTCGTTAACTCACCTGCAACATAAAGAAAAATAAATTGTTTTAGTATAAATGCTCTTTTTTATAGAGTAGAAAACAGAATTCAAATTAAAATATGACTATTTTGAACGCAAGCAGAATCTTGGCAAAAAATGCATAAAAAATTTGAAATTGCAATTGCGCAAAAATTAATAGTTCGACAGTACCTGCCTATTGCACACTTAAAGTTGATATAATTATTTACTTTTGTGCTAAATTTCAGCTTTTAATCTTCGTAAATGACAGAGTTTCCGATTTTTCGGATCGCTCGACCTCTCATTTTCTTCGAAATTTAATTCTCTACAATTTTTCCATTTACGGGATTGAGATTCATTGAGTAATTTTTGTTTTATAAGAAAAAAACCATAAAAACGCATTTTTTGCACTAAAATGTTGAAAACGCATCAAAAAGACATTTGATACAAGGCAACGAACAAGCAGTTGCCAAGTTAGCCACTTCTAACAATGATGTTATCTCACCAGCTGTGCCCTATACTGACCACAAAGAAAATTTCAAACTGAGTATGCTGAATAACACCAAAGATACATGGTTGTCTCAAGGACTTCTCAAAGGCAAAAAGTACTTTGAAATTTTCTATCGTGACTCAAAATACCCTTGGTACCGTAGTTGCCGATATTCAAGGGCTTACATCGTATCAATTAATAGGTGTAGAGCCGACCATTATGGATTAGCTGAATCCTTATATCGCTTAGGAATAATTAACGACGCACAATGTAAATGTGGCTATCTTAGTCAAGACATCAATCATGTGCTCTGGCAATGCCAGCACTATGAGAAAGAAAGAAAGGAATTCATTAAAAAACTTAGTAAAGTCAAAGTATTTCTACCATGTTCTGCCGACATATTGCTGTCCTTTCCTCACAGTTCTGCTTGTCAGTTCATGTTTGATTTCCTCGATAAATGCAAACTAAATGTATAAAAGATCAGAAAGACTATACCCTCGTTTGTTAATGTAAAAGTAATATAAATATGTAAATTCTCTGTAAGCTGAAATGGGCCACACGGACTCAAATGCTTAACAAACGAAAAAAAAAAAAAAAAATATCCGCGCAGTTATAGCATGAGCAGCCGAAGCAGCAGACCAAACAAGGCGGTTTAAACATTGGTGGCATACCACTATATCTAGACTCGGCGCGTATATGGTTCTGAGGGAAATGGAAAAGTGCCTAAGCGCCACCTACTTTTATCTGCCAGAGACACGGAGAGTTTAGGCGATGACGAAAGGGCTAGTCCAAGACTGCTTTGTTTTGGTAATATGATTGATATTGCTCTAGCGGTCCACACGTACCCATGTATGTACATTAAAATTAAGTTTAATTTAGACTCGCAACAATTTTTTTTAAGTAAAAATGTTTGGTTCATAAGTATAAAGCTTCAAATTTTTATTAAAAAAAGTCGCAATTCTCGCGACAATATAACGAAATAAAACTCCTTGATATACCATAATTGTTTTCTCAATTTTTACTATTTGAGCTAGGTTAGAAATTCAAACATACGCCGACATTGCGCGGTAATACTAACAGCCAATCAGAGGACAAATAGGATGATTACCATACCCTTTTTAGAGTCGTAGGACTTGGGAAGATTTTCATAATAGGGATTAGAAAAACTTTGCGAAACGCGCGATTTCGCGAACTTTTAGTACTACGTCGATTATAAATACCGGCAACATTTTGAAATAAACTTTTGCAAAATTCAAAGTCTTAAACTATGCCTGAAATAATAAACTGTTCAAAGAAATTTATAAGGCGATTAGGACAATCGATATGCAACTTTCGCAAAAACGTATATAGTTCCAGCACTTACGTAACCATATAAAATATATGCGGCAGTTTCGTGAGTCAAAAAATAATCGATGCATAAAGCACAAAAAGTGCGTGAAATATTCATTCCCGCGCACCTGCGACGTCCTATGAACGCTCTAGAAACTCCTCGCATCCGCGATAGTTTACGTACCTATACAGCTGCGTATACCTGTATATACACCTCTGCGGATCCTCGCGTAGGTGTATATACAAAGTTCACGTCTGGTTCACGAGTTGAATGAAAACCGAAAGTGCCGCGGGAAAAAAGGAAGAAGCCATACGAGCAATTATATCGTCGCTCTTCGCCGTGATCTTGAATCGCGATGCGCGACATATCAGGCCTGATTCCCATGCAGCTTTTCCCGCCGCCACGATACTGATGTATATAAGCGAGAGGGAAGTCTAATTGTCGTCGCTCCGCGTTTTAATTGGCTGGAAATTGTTCCTCTCGCTTTCGCGCGCGGGAACGCGCACCTATCCATTTTTACGCTATATACTGCAGCGCAATGCACTATCCGTATAGAGCAAAGTCATTGGATGCTCTCCTCGTGTCGTATAATATAGGTGTATAGCGAAAAATTTAAATACACCGCAGGGATATTCGAACGGGTACTTCTTGCGCGCTGTGCGCGGGAAAAACGACGCAGGTGGCTGAAATTTTCGTTTTATTTTTTGCGAGCGGAGAGAATTGTTGTGTGTGTGTGTGGTATATTTGCCTGTCCGGCGAAGAGATAGACTTTTTTGCTCCCGGTCTCTGTACGAAACGCTTCATGCTTGTTAGGATGAATTATTTAATATTTGCATGTCGTGCGGATAAATTTGTTTGCAGTGGCCGCAAAAAAAAACTAGTCTACGCCGTCTTTACAAGAGGATTACGCAAGCTGTGTACACACGTTCTTGGTAATGGTAATTGGGAATGCGATACAAATTATTAATATCTTGCAACACAGTTGACTAACACAAATGAAATATCGCGCAGATTTTCTTTCTCGTTGAAAAAAACTTTGGTAAATAAACAAATTAACTTCCATGATGATGTGATATCCGCGCGTTAATTACGAGTAGCAGCGCGAGGTATAAAAAAAATTTGCACTAGGCATTTGTATCATTCTTGGAATAAGTTGTAAATGCATCCATAAACAGATTGCATAATCGAGTAAGGAATCAGAGTGTATTTTTTATAATTCGAAAATTACGGAAATTAAACGTTAATATGGAATTAACGTTTTTTTCTTAGCGAAAGCGCAGTTGTAATGATGAATAATGTTTCCTCCGCCGTTTCTAGAAGAACCTGCACTACACTGAATGTGTATAGAAAAATGAGGACGCTGTTTACGCGTTGTTATAAGAATTATTGTTTCCATATAACAAAGCATACACCTGCATAGATTCGTAATAAAAGTAAATTGCTTTGAATTGTTTGGACATAATAGACGGACGGACAAAAAGAAGAAAGTTAATTTAGAAATAAGTGCACTTATCGCGTGATTACTTAATACTTTTATATATATAGAATGTGTTCTGTGGGTCATAGAATAAGGCGAACAACCTCAGCCTAGGCACACGTTGAATAGACTTTATGCCGAACGAGGGAGCGAAATAAATGAAAGAAAAACGTTTCGAAATAAACAAACTTGCTTTCTCTTTTTCGACCGTAGAAAATCGTACTAAAGTACATAAAGAACGTAAATAACAACACACATAGAATCGAGAGTTCAAATGCCAATGTCTTAGCCCAGCAGTGTAACACGTAGATGTAAGCTTCTCTATATGCATAAAATCACTAATTCGAACCATATACATGCACACGGAAGCCGATCTAATGAAATTCTTTGAATTTCCTTCGACCAAAGAGAAACGAACACCGTACAGATACTTTCCTGGGCGAATAATGTACTTTGCGGTTACAAAGCCGTTGTCAAAAGGCTCTTACTTTAAAGTACCTTATCTATACGACCAAGTACACGGATCTCGACATGGCTCTAGAACTGTATAGAAGATCTTAACTGTTATGACTTTCGAAAACACGAAGACGTAAAATACTTAACGAATACATTTTCGAAGCCCGCGAGAATTCTCAGGCGTAGTGCTGCCTCTATCTTGTCGAACTAAATAGCACAGAAATAAAATCCAAAATATTATAACAGATCAGTTTTATAAAAGCGAACCAGATTGATATTAATTTAATGCGCGCCTCTGACTTCATCGCAGCAATGAATCAGTCTGCGAATCTCCTGTGACCGAAAATAACGACGTGTTCCACGCGCTCGACATCCCAAATAAAAGTACTTCTGCAGCTCTCCGGCGTATATACGTTTGCGCATAAAGTAGGTCGGATGCCGGGCGCCTTGTTTCGCGCACGGGCCGTGACCTACAAACGTGTACATACAGTCCCAGAATTAGCGCTTGTCGCGAAGAACAACTGAAGAGTGTTCGCGACGCAGAAGAAGTCCATTTGTGAGAAGCTTTCTGTGATCGCGCTTAAAAGCGCGAGCTGCGAGAAGCGAAAAGTCTCCAGAGTGAAAACGATCTAAGTAGTCGCTGTGATCGGGAAGTGCCGTGAGGAGAAGGCAGACGTATGAAAATAGCAGGAAAAAGGGACTACGACCTCAACGAAGGACGCCAGGACTGGCTGCTGAAATCGAGATCGTAGCCGGACACGCATAACTTCTTCGTCCGTGGCATCATCATCTTTTGTTGTGCACTCTGCTGCAGCAAATTTTTCCCCCATGACTTTGCGTTGTTATTTTTATTGCTGAGCGATGGGCAAGATTTACGCTAAATGATGAAATTTCAAGGAAAGGGAGTGTTGATATCAAACCTCTTTTATATTTCGGGATGTATTTCAAAATAATATAACGAATACGTAAGCAGAATGATCATGTGCAGCTGTGTGAACAAAAATTAATTTGTTTACGTTTTTGTAATGCAAGATGTATTCGAGCTAATTGATCTGATGCATGCATATGTATTTCTAGAAAGATAAGATACGGAGGAGAGTGTAAAAATAAAGTTATTACTGCTAATCAACGCCTCGTATAGCAAGATACATAATTAGGATAACCTTTAAAGCTGCGCTGAAAGTCGCGTAGGCTTTTAAGTCTACTTAGTGAATCACTATTTGAAAATGGAGTTGTCAATGCAGAGCCGTCAAGTTAAATGAAAAACTGTGAGAGTCTCATCTAAATTTAGTTGGCTTCACGCGGGGCGTGATTTTATTTCATCGAAACTGCGTCATGTGCAAAACAAGAAAATCCAGAGTTGACTGTTCGGCTTATACGCAGAATATCTTACCGCAACTTAGACCTTGGCGTCATGTTACGCTATTAATATACTTTTAATGTCTCTAATCAGCTCATATAGGTTTTATATTCAAACGATTTGTAAATTTAATTGTACGATACAGCCACAAAAAAGCGGAAGTTCTTATTGGCATTTTATTCTATCGTATATCAATGAGTTCAAATGAGTATTGGGTAACTATGTTGTGAATAGATGGTCGTGAAAATTCACGATGATTCAGTCGAGTGGTAATTATGTAATGGTGGGATAAAATTATCCTGCAGATTTACTTCTAAATGAGATTCCATCGCGAATAGACCGCAGACTTGCGCTAATAGTTCAAGTTTATTGATAAATCATAAGCCTAATTACCTCGCGGATTGTACGACGTTTAATTTTATGAATGCCTGGCAACTTAGATGTCGTTTTTTTTTTTAAGACAGAAAAATGCATAATGGCAAAAGTCTATAATAATACATTAATTTTTTCTTAATTTAATCACGCGCAACTGATGATTCATAATAAATATACTCAATAATATGTACATTGTTAACCTTGAGAAAAATTTATCAAACAAACAAGCTGCTAAGAATACATTTGAGCTCGACGCAGCGAATCATAAAAAACTGTCTCAATAGTATACTGAACAAGATACAATAGGCATTCAAGATATGGATTAGAATAACTAATTAGGAAAAAAAAAGATGTAGTTTTGCTTTGAGGAGAAGACCTTTGTGTTCATGACATCAGTTTCTCGGGAAACCCGGGAATCCAAGAACGTCAGACTTCAAAGGACACGTTCCAATGACCAAGGCGCAAAGATTGTGTCTCGCGATCGATTCAACCGAATTTGGTTGCTTGGCACTACAAGAGATTTATGCACGACGTCAGAGCAGTAAAGCCTTAGAATTTTCGACGAAAACTTGCAAACATTGTTATTTTATTATTATTTTTTTTAAGAAGATAATCTGTTAAACTTCTCCAGTAGTTGTTGAATACGTCGGTCACTTTTTTAGGCTCTCAGCCGAAAGAAAAATACGAATCAGGTGTTTCTTCGAGTAGCGCAGTCGTGTCTATACAAAAACCTGATCTACGGAAGAGCATCGAGAGTTCTGCAAAAAAGGCTCGACGCGACTCTACGAGCTTGTCGAGCGGCATTCGTCGGCAGAAAAGAGCAATTGTGACCGGTCGCTCGATAATCGGCCCTATTAAGTATCGGAACTGCCTATTTTAACGAGAAACTGAGATCCTCATAAAATCGATCGTAAAACTCGTAAAAAATTTTAAATAAAAGAGGTTTATAGATTTCTTTTTTTACCGTGCGCATGAAAACGATTAACGATTACTGTCTTTTAAAACGGCGTGGGTTGATAGAATTTGATCAAGATTAATTCAAATTTTATAAAAGATTAATAAATAATTATTATCTAAACTGCAGTAAAAATAAATTGATGAAGAACTAGCATTTTAACTTTACTTTGGGAATGTTTTGTTTTTCTCAACAAAGATATTTGCAGACTTGAAAATTAATAACATTTAATAATTTAAAGCATAAAAACAAACACTATTAGGATATCGAATTGATGTCGTTGCCAAAACTTACACCCTGGTAGAAATGATCAGCAATTTTTGGGCAGTCCATATCCAGTTCGGAAGGAACTAGCCAGTTCCATCAGTAGTGACTGCCCAGTGGACGCGCCATTTTCGTCAGATTTTTAAGTACTTCACTGCGCAAGAACTGGCCAGTGAAGTAAAAAATAGAAAATAGTAAACAAACGGACGTTTGTTACTATTTTTAGCATTTAAATTAGTTAAAAATGCTGGGTGAACCGTATTAATGCAGCTAGAATGTGTTTGGAAGGATAAATATACTTTTTTAAAGCTACGGATTAAGAGTGGCAACCTAACCCTATACATGTTTACACTCATATGTGAAAGTATGTACAAGCATGCTGTACAGACTGACTTTGTGTTGTTTAAGTGCAAATACTGTGTAAAATGTCATTTATGTTCTCAAAGTCACCAATGATGAAGTTTGTGCAAATACTGTGTAAAATGTCATTTATGTTCTCAAAGTCACCAATGATGAACTTTGATACGTCACTTGCACAGATGTTTCCATCTTATCAGTTTGCGAGCCAGTTACTGCCAGTGTCCAAATCTGCCATTATCGAACTTCAATATCATGGATTTAGCATGATAATGATAGATTTGGACACTGAAAGTAACTGGCTCGCATACTGATAAGATGGATACATCTGTGCAAGTGACGTATCAAAGTTCATCAACAATAATTGAGTCAGTGTATATACCATGCTCATTTTTAACATTGACTGAGACTGTGTGGTGGTATCTGTGCTGTAGTTCTGGATCTACTATTCTGCTGTATAGCATAGCAGACAGCCTGTATTATACGCGTCGTATACTTCTGTATGTGTGAGTACGGTTAGCATGCTTGTACTGCGGTATAAGCAGACAGCCTGTATACTCGGCGTATACTATTATGTGTGCGTAGGTTAGGTATTGCTACTCTTTGCCTCCTTAATACGTTATACGTTTTAACAATATTTCACAAATATTTGGATAAACGGTAGTTTTAAGTTGATTTCTAATTAGCAATAATTATTGTTATTATATTTGTATGACTGTTCTTATTACAGACGTTTTTAATTCATATAATATATTTTTATATACTACTTGGCAGTTCTTCGCCAGTGACAGTATTTTGAACTCGCGAGTTAGCACTGTCCAGTAATTAGTCTGCTGGCCAGTTTCACTGCTCAATTTTCTACCAGGGCATTGTTCTGCAAATAATGCCTACGGCAAGTTTTGCAACAAAGCTTTATCAATCCGAATCTAAAAATAAAAAAAAATCGTGATTGCAAACTTTTATAAGACAATAATCAAAACCAAAAAGAAAAGGTCGTCGTAGCGGCTCCTACGTTCCATTGATAAGTACAACGTATATAAAGCATTAAGCTGTCTCTAAGTGTGACTCGCTAAGCAATCAAAGTATTACAAATCACGAAATCACAGGGATTACAACACTTTAGACCTACACACATACACCGACTCTATAACATTTCTGCTAATGGATCCACTATAACTTATACCCGTAAGTAGGATAGAGAACTTCTTTTTTTCAACAAAATTGTTCTTATTTACACTGTAGAAGTAAAACAATAAATAACACAGGTTTAGATCATGATGCAACAAAGTTATTTGCAACTCAGTCGCATTTGAATTAATTAAAAACCATTTTTAACCCAAGTTATAAAATGTACCGTTGAAGAAGGATAGACCAACACGCGAACTCCTCCAAACTTACTCAAAAGGTAATCGAACATCCTAGCACGTATATATATAGCTAGCGGCGCACATCAATAATTACGGCAGGCGAGCATAAAGATACAAAAGCCTACGGAAATGGCAATCCCCGCAGGATACTCGAGGCGATTAAGCGCGCGTAAATTACGGCAGCAATAAGGCTCGCGAGTGGAGCGCGAGCGCGCGCGCACGTGTACACGCAGTATTCCCTCAATTAGCTGGCGCTTTGCCGCCAATGACTTTGACTAATGGAGCTGTGGATGCATTTCTCGCCGTTATGGAAGCTTCTTCGAGTTGCGGTTGCTGTGTTGCTGAACCTCGAACGATCTCGTACATATGGCCTCATTCAGTGTCAGTGTCAATCGGTCAATAATTCAAGTCGAGCGTGTGTCACGAGTGCCGTGTCTGCGATATAGTGTGACTTGAATTTTCGAAGGAGGATGACACAGTTATATGCGCGCGTGACGTGTATTGACGAGCTGCTACTGGAGTTGGCGATAGTATTTTTTTCTTTTTGCACTTGGCATGCTGGTCGCGAACTGAGAAATGTGAGGTGCTTTGTGAAAAGGGAGAAAAAAAAGTGCGGTTAGGCGCCAGTGCGGGTGTGACGCATGAGGTGTCCGGTGTTTTCACTTTTTTAGGAAGAATCGGCCGAAGAATGCGGTTCACGCGCTGGCGTTCTTCGGTGATACAAAAACAAGTTTTTGTATGTAAATCAAATTGTGATGGATGAAACGCGTTGTTGATCGATCCGGATTTAACGATTGTGAGCTTGTGGATACGTAGATGAAACTTGTAAATATTGAAAATGTAAATTTAATGATGAAAAGTGTGCCAAACATAAGGCTGAAATTTACTGATACGTTGGAATATCTCTTGATATTTAAATATCGAAATCAAACAAATGAATAAGAGTCTCCTGATACATTTCCATGCTTAAAATGTATCACTTAGTAATATTTTGAGAATGCATTACATTATTTAATGGTTGCAATACTTTTGTTTTTATTAAATGTCGCGGAAGCTAAAAAAAAACTCATTATAAAATTTTTGAAACTTTAAAAAAAAGTGACAATGCAAGGAAATTTCGCGTTTTTCAAAGGATGTAGAAAAGAAAATATAAGTGGGTCTTAAAGATTTGTAACTTTTTTCATGCATAAATTATGAAGTGAGCCGAGAAAAGTTTATAGAATTTTCAATTGCCACAAGTACGTCCTTACCAAGATGCATAAATACATTCGTTTCTTTAGCAAAGACAGCAGTTATCTGACTTCTTTAATTAATTCAACAGTTTAATATTTCCCTGCTTCTCATTAGCGGCTTCGTAAGTCTTTTATAAGAAGACGAGCATTTCTACCTTATTAATTGAAATCACCAGATAAAGTAACTCTAATTAAGAATAAAATACTCTTATATTCATGTGGATCCTAGGTATAACAATATTGATGCACAACAAACATCTTCAGACTGAGTATAGACACAGAGTGAAGCGCAAAAGCGATCTTGATACGAGCATCAGTGGAAACAGACGAGCCGTGTCAGGCGCTCGGGCCTACCAAATTTAGTGCGACACTCGCGAATATAATCTCCCGCGGACAAGAAGAAGAAGAAAACAAAGTCTTTGAAAACCAAACAAAACCGCGTCGTCAACTTATATCCAAATTGAACGAGAATCTAGTGTGTCCCACGCGTGTAGACGTTCAGAAGCGGATGGTGGGACGAAGAAAAAGATAGAGACGGAAGGCCGTCTTATTCTCTGCTACGCGCGGCGTCTGAGAGAGGAAGGACCGCTCGCTCGTAAGTAACAGCAGCACACCCAAGCCCACAAAGAGAGTAAAGGGGGGTTAGGCCGTGTGCACGTATATTCCTACGCCAGGGAACGGGCAAGTAGCGTTACGCCGCGGAAGAGAGAGAGAGAGAGAGAGAGAGGACCGGCGCGGTAACGGCGGCGCATGCACACGAGGGAGAGATACCGCAGCGGCAACAGCTCGCTCAGTCCGAGCGCAGAGCCCGAACGCGAAACGCACTCGCGGCGCGTGTCTCCCGCTGCAGCTCTCTCTATATTTAAAGGACAACCGAAAGTCGAGTCGAGAAACAATTAAAAATTCGCGCGTTGATCTCCGTAAATTCGCGCGCGCGCACTTGGCCGCGAGCCAGCAGCAGTATAGCAGCAGATTACATCCCCCGCTGACGAGACGAGCGCGAGAGAGAGAGAGAGAGAGAGACAGAGCGGTATAAAAAAGAGTTGCAGCGACGCGCCGGCTTGCAGTGGCCGGCGATCGAGTGCACAGACTACTCGATCATGACAGTGACCAAGGACTGAGAAGAAAATCGACAGATCGAACCAGTAGATATTATATATTCGTACAAGTAGACCAGTGGATGTAGACATCGCTCGAGAGAAGAAACTCAGCAGCAGTAGCCTGGGAATCGTTTTGCGAAGTGTCTATGTGTGCATTATACTAGAGGCGGAGGTTGGTTTCTTGCGGCGCGATCCCGATCAAGCCAGCCGAGATTCATGTGCCTGACAACGGCCGGCGAAGCCGCGAGAGGAGGTTGCCGCCGCCGCAGCAGCTGCACGAATCGGCAACATCAGCTACAGCAACGGCCAGCTCTTGCGCGGCAAGAGTAAGCAGCTCATGAGAATCAACCACGTGCGCAAGCTCCGCATTTGTATTGCTTATTAGCAGTGTGTGTTTCTCCCTGAATACCCCCCGGCAGCAGCAGACGACGTTCCCTTAAGACAATGTGAGTCTACACGATTTCCTAAAAAAAAAACGCACCTTAGGTATATGTGGATTATGGTTACCAGGAGGTGATGGATTTCGTTATTTTTATTTATAACTTTTTCGCTATCAATTTTACCGGTTGCGCTGACGTTTTATTTCCCGTTGAAAGTAAAAGCGTTACATTTAGTGCTTCCACGCCGGAGAGCTGTATAAGATGATTCGTAATACAGCGAGCTATATTGTTTTGCTCCATTTGCCTCGAGTAAGAAGAATTTAACGGGCACTTTTACTTCCTCGTGAAAAAATAGGAAACTAAAATCGCAAAAAAGCACACAATAATAGAGTGGTAACAATATTGCGGTAATAGAATAATCATTGGAGCAATTCGGATATCGGCTACTAATTTTTTGTTTTCATCATAATGTACATTGGCGATATCAGCTCTTGCTTTGCGACATTTAAATGCATAATCGTAATGATCATTGCGCGGATAATCAATTGGGTCCTTGCATTGATATTGTCGGGAAACAATTATTTGCGTCAATCAGTCGTTGAACCTTTGGCCGGAGTGTTTTCGGTCCCCGCGTATATAATAATAAGCCGAAAATTAAGTAATACCAATCGCCTCGATTTGCATTTAATCGCACGTCGAAATTTCGCATAATTATGCCACAATAGATTTTTGTCAGCTTTAACTTATACGCTTTGGTTTATTCTCTAAGCTCATTGAATGCAAAATGGCCTATTACACACGCAACGAAATGAGCATTCATAAGGCCTGGAAAAAAAGTTATGAGTCAATTGAGCCCACAATTTTTATGCAAATTACACACAATTGCCACTTGGTTATTCGGTTACATAAATCAAAACAAACCCCTGCAAACTGTATACGGACTTGTACTCTGAGAAAACATTCCCAAAATTAGAGCGCCAATTTCAAAAAGAAAAACAAAAGCGTCGCTGACGTAGTTGATTAAAGATTTACGATTTGTTTATCCAGGCAATTTATTAACCTCGATTCACCACTCAATGTCGAGTGTATATGAAACAAAAATAACTGAAGATAAAAATAGTTTAATGGCTCTCCTCGTTAAACGAATAGCTTCTAAATTGACGATTGATTCACCCATCACAATATTATAGTCCTCGAAACACTTATATTATTTTTGTTTAGATGATACATATGGTCATATTTTAAATTGTCTTCATCACTGGTCAAGGGTACTCAACTTGAAGCAATCAACATTTCAATCAAACTATCAAAACCAAAATTATCCGTAAAACCGAATAAAAGTCAAGTCGGTGGAGGTCAGGTGTGTCATTGAACCTCTCATAGCTGCACATATATCCCCTCGTATGGAAACAAGACGGCAAAGCTGCAGCCGTGCACGTACACATTACGCGTTCGCACATATACATCTATCCATTTCTCGACTAGTCAGCCACGGTCGTCGCCAGGCTACGGTCAGCGTAACGGGCGCCTACCGCAGTGAAAGTTCCTGGCAGTTGTCCAGCTTATCACCTTCCGATATCTTTTGTCGTCGCGCGAAGGCGTCAAAGGCGGATCGTATACACATATACGACTGTCCGAATTTCTCGAGCACGTGCATCTCTTCTTTTCTTTCCGCGACTTTCCGCCGTCTGTCCATACGTATAAACACTGCAGTGCATACGTACGTACGATTCGCTCTTTACGTAACCGTCTCGATAAGAAATGAAAGTGGGGCTGTGACTCGGGTGGATTGTGTTTTATGTAAACATCGACGGTCGTGAAAAAAAAAGGATCACACTTTCCAAGGGGGCGTTGGTGCAGCTCCGTATATTTTCTTTTTTTCGGATCAGCCAAGGTGGCAATTTTGATTTATCGAATTAGTGGTTTAGTCGTAGGCTACGGAGAGAGAGAGAGAGAGAGAGAGCGCGCGAAAATTATTATACGCGGTGTAAAAATTTTAACGCCACAGCTCGCTCTCCTGTATTAAGAGCGTAGGAATGTCTATTGATCGGCGCGGGGATTAGCGGCTCTGGTAAAAATGCTTTTACGCCCCGTGATACAATACGCGTCGGCGATCAAAGTCCTTTTACTATACTTGTCTCCCAGAACTCTCTCGCTCGCATTGAGTTATAGATGTATAACACGGGCGCGAAGGTATTTGCATGACATAACATTCGGCCGTGCATAAGATTGAATTATATTTGCTAAAAAAACTCGTAGAGAAATAATTCCTCACAATCGGAATTTATCGCTCGTACGTACCTCGCTCGACGAATATCAAATCCGTTACGTGAATCACCTACTTTCTTCGGGGCTTCGTTAAAAAAAAATGATCTATTTTCTCGATTATGCAGTTGCGGCTACACGTTTAATCCCAACAAACTTTCCCAAAAGCGATTTGGCTCGCATTTCTTTTCACCGGAGAGCGAGCAGTAACGCGTCCATAAGGAAATCATTGACTAACTGCAGAGCGTGAAGAAAGGGGTCTTATAAACATTATACATACTCTGCTTCCCCGAACCGTGATCGATGAAACCTTGGTTTTTCGCGCCGATAAACCAACAGTCCGCGATGATTATCAATTTGTCTTGAAATATCAAGCGGGCCGTATACTCCTGAGAGCAATTTTCACACGATCAATCAGCGCCTCATAGCGAATAACTTTTCAATCTTCATTAGAGAGTTATCGGGCACGCAACGAACACACACGTATACTACACGGATACACACTGCCATATGCAATCAATTACTCCTCATTTAAAATCGTAAAACGCCCATTTCCTTATCCCCGATCTCCGCGTTAGCATACACTGCACACAGAACGAAGAGCCGCAGCTCTAATACATATTATGCTTTATTAGCCGAGAAGCTCGTATAATTACTCCAAATTAACTCCACACAATGCCGGGAGGAGTATCGCCGAAAGTCGCATACACGGGCGCTCTCATTTTCACGCCTATGTGCAGCAAGTGAGATCAGTGACCGATTCATTTTTACACCGCCACGCGACCGGAAGATCTCACGGCTTTCGCCCGTATGTATATTTTACACGCGGAGACTTCGTTACCTTAATAACGACGATATATAGATCGTTAATTGGCCCAACGTCGAGTGTGTGTATTGGGCAGTAGCGGCAGCTGCTATATGTGTGTAAATATCAAAGACACGTGCAGCGCGCGTGTATAATTGACAGAGAGTTTATTCAAGTGCTTTCACTATTAAATTGCCCTGGTGTCTATTATATGCGCGCCGTCGATATAATAATATATCTGTACGCTTATGGATGAAAAAATTCTCAGCTGGCCGCCGCTGTTACCTTTTACAGGATTTCTGCGCGTGCAATGCCACTCGCTGTGTATACCTTAGTAGCGTCGACATAATTTCTGTACTGGCTGCTAACGACAAACGCGTAGTGGTAATTCACATAAAACAATGAGATTTTTTCGAACAGGCTAGTCGGAGTCCAGGGCAACATTCGTGATCCTATAAAAACGAACACGTGCAAGCTCGTATCGATCGCGCATCTCAATCAAAGTCTCCTCACGCATAATAATATAAAGAAAGGCCGCGCGCTTAGCAGCGGTTATAGCAGCTATATAGCTCGCACACTGCATCTCGTTTGTCGCGGCCGGAATTCACCTACAACCTGTGCGCCAAACCACCCGAAGTAATACTTTCACTCTATCAGGCGTGTGCGCGCACGCGCGCGCGGCTCTGAAAAGGTCTGATCTGATTACGACCGGCGTTTGTCTGTGTATTGGCCCGTATAGCCGTGCGCTCGCTCGCGCGATAAATGTATCGATAACGTTGCATAATCGAGATCGAGATTTTAGAGTCCCATGGTGTGTCTGATTCTGGGCGTAGTGTGTCTGTGTGCAAGTGTGTTTACGTGAAAATCCGTGTGCGAAGAAAGAGCGAGGCTGATGCTGACGGGGCCGATGAATAAAAAGGTACAGCGATCACGCGATGATAAGCCTCTTGGGTTTATTTGTACGGGGAGAGAGACGCAGACGTGTATAGCTGCACAATGAGTCTTTCCTCTAAATATATTTTACTTACTTCGTACATAAATATGTATATTATAGCTTGGCTCTGCGCAGATGTGTTTATCGCATGACGCTTTTTCTGCACTTTCTTGACCTTTTCAACACTGAGAACTGGGTGTCGTGGGATATTCGATAAGCGATGCTGTGAAAAGATCGTCAGCAAAATGCATTGGCGCGTGTGCTACTCTAAGAAAGACATGGTAATCATTCTATTCGTCCTCAGATTGACTATTCGTTTTACCGCGGAATGTCAGCGTATATTTGAATTTCTAATCTCAAAACGTGAAAAATGAGAAAATATGATAAAAAGGGGTGTATATTTCGTTAAACAAAATTGAAAGCTTATACTTTTAAACTTAATTAATTCAATGTTCATGCGTACATGTGGCACTATAGAGCGATATCAATTACCAAAACAAAGCAGTTTTGGACTGGCCCTTTTTGTCACCGCCTAAACCTCGACATTAACTCTCCGTGTCTGTGGCAGATGAAGATAGGTGGCGCACAGGCACTTTTCCATTTACCTTATAACAATATGCGTTTCGAATCTAGATATAGTAGTATGCCACCAATGCTAAAACTGCCTTGTTTGGCCTGCTGTTTTGGCCGCTCATGCTTTTTTCCTCGCACTAACTATATCACGGAAAGAATTTTCCAGTAAAAATTACCGGAATAGCACGGTAATCGTGGGGCACCGTGTCTTTCCGGAAGTTTTTATCTGAATTAAGATATTATTTATCTTGCTCCCCGTAAATTTTACTGAACCAGCACTGTAAATTTTTTGATGGCGAAAATTTGTACCGTGCGCTGCACATGAATTCATGCACGTCCATGTGCGTCATCTGCTTCCATAACCTCCAAATCTAACCCCGATGTACGCTCGTTGAATCCAACGAATTTCTTGGTATAAAGCCTGTCATTTATGAATATGACGTTGGTAATGCGTCACGCACATGTATATAACAAAATATTATAATATAGAGGCTATGGAGAAAAATAACAAAGTACCGAAAATTTTACTGTGCCGATCCAGTAAAAATACTTCAGATGGCGCGGCGTCCGAGCGTTACTGTGCTAGCACGGTAATTTTGATCCTTAATTTCTAGTAATTTTTATTGTAAAATTCTTTCCGTGTACAAGTCCAATTAAACCCTCGCTTTAGAAATGCTACATTTATCCGCACGGCGGACACAGCCGCAAAGATTCGTCAGTCGACGACGAGCGCGACTGACACCTGGTACTTATAACACACAAGCGAAGCGTTCACGCAAAATACATCGGAAAGGAAAAAGCAGCGCATATGAAGAGGAAATGCTGATCCGTTGAGAAAACTAATCTACGTTCGTTCGTGTATGTTCAGCATATTATCAGATCGCGACAAATAAATTATAATTCATCCGAGTGTATACTGTACAGCAGGCATCAAAAACAGCGCGAGTATATGCTTGTCATATCGCTGACACGTGAAATTCATCCGTTCTCTCGGATGTGCTCTGCCACTATTATAAAACTATAACGAGATCCATCACGCGCTGCTACACACATCCGAAACTTTTTTTTCGTCAATACACACATACATACAGCTTTCTTTTTCGCTCTCGCGATTCTCATCTCCATACATTACTATACCCGTTCGTAATTGCGCAAGCCCTGATAAGCGGTTACACACGTTTCCGGCTCTCACTCGTCATCGTCTCTTTTAATAATTCGCGCGCGCTCTCTCTCACATGTGCATGTATAATGTGTACCACTGCAGCAGCGGCCCTTTAAGCGGAGCCGAGAGCGGGCGCCAATTGAGAGAGAGAGACAACAATGGCCGAGGGAATTCCGTTATACAGACAATGGATATGTGTATCTCCGAGTCGAGAGTCAATCTTATCGACGACCAACAGACGCCACGGTGTCGAGATCAATCGAAACAAGAGTGCGAGTCGCCTTTTCCACGTTGTGTGCGTATATGTAAGTCAGCAACTTTTTTCGCTGATTCGCGCCCCGAAGAGATCTTCACACAGTGACGGTATATAATGGGTCGTACACACGCGCTTTGTGTCTTTACCGCAGAGGTGCGTGCGTAAATCAATGGGTCGTTTCATCATAACACACTGCATAAGCTCGACGTTGATTTGCAATAAAAGTGTGCTCAAAGTGTTTTACGTCGCCTGAGACCGTGTCTTTAGAGCGTAGCCCTAATAGTAAAATTTTAGCGGAGCTAATTGGGAGTGTTGGAATATCACATGATTTTTCCAACTTGTCTGTGTGAATAACGATCGGGTATTACATCATTTTCAAACGTGATTAATAAGTTAGCTATGCATAACAATTAACGAACGAGTCCGTCTTAACGACTCGAAAAAGTTGGTTATTATTCCATCCCAAGAATACCCGAGCGCACGCGGTAGGAAAATACATAGCGCATGATATAAAAACGGATTTGCAATTATAAAATGTATGTTTTCCTTTATTGCATAAAATAAATTGTCGGAAACGATTATGATGCAACGGGCACGAAAATTTCTAATGATTTTAATATAAATAGAGCACGAATGTTATATAAAACCAAATCCGTATTCCTATATGTACCTACGTACGTATACTGCGAATTCATAATTTCTAATTGAGTCAAGTCCACGCGCGCGCGCTATACGGTTCTAATAATTGACGCGAAAACCTGTCAATTACCTCGCGTGCACGATAAGGACAAGTGCGCGTTAATTAAGACAGAAAGTCTTTTACCGCAAGCGATAATATCTCAGCTGTCTTCGCAGCCTCCGTTACTGCAGTGAAAAAAAAAGAACGGGTCTGTCGCGCGACAAATGTTTCGCTCTCATTACCGACGTTAATGAAAATTTACGCGAAAAATTCCAAGCAGCAGAGAAAGTCGCCTGTGTACGCAGGTATGTACGCATGTATAGAGAGGACGGATTCTAATGCAGTTTGGGAACGGTAGTAAGAAAGGTAATCGACTGGCGTGTAGGTATATATACACACACACACAATGTGTGGTATCTCTTTGGTAGATCGATGCTCGCGGGGTCATTATCGCTGATTGCCAATCAATTCGGCCGTCGCGAAAAAAGCAGCTCGTATTTACCGATTTATACCGGAAATCGGCTACTACCAAGCGCGTTTTCTTTCGCTCCTGCAATTATGTGCGTTCCGGCCAGCCTATTACTGTTATTAAGAGGTAATGCGCCACTGTATACACTCTTGTATATACTAAGAGAAAGAGATCAAAGTGGGAAAAGGAATCTTCGTATCGACCTATGTCTGTCGTAAATCGGAGCTGTATATGTCGTGAATCTGTTTTATATATTATTAACGCGCGATCGATGAAACTTTCGACAATTTACGAGCGCAATTAAAGGTTTCCACGCTACCCGCGATTACGTTTCTCTCCTGCACTTGAAAACTCGCTTTTTCTTTGTTATATACCGCGCGATCCAGCCCGACTGCATTTTCTCGCAAGTGAATATTTATAGGAGCCGGCTCGGGGTATAATGGATAAATAATTGCGCATTTTTTCGGACGCAGCGCGCATAGTTTCTTATCACTCTCTCGCAAATAACGGGAAAATTCAGTTGTTGCCTGACATCGCGTGAGTTATAATTATTTATATACTATACGAACAGGCTCTCTTATAAATTCCAATTAGACTGACTTTGATACTCTTAAAAAGCTAACCGATCGTTATTTTTCAACGAACGCGTGACACGTATAATCACGTCGATAAAGGCGTTTTCTCCCTAATTATACCGAAGCTCAACGTAGCCAGCGATCGGAATTTTAAACGCGCGCGAGCGGGGCTATGGAAAATTTACATGAAAGCAGCAAACTTTTCTATCCTCAGTTGCCAACACTCTCTTTTGTTCCGAAAATGGGACGGTGATCGAAGAGGTAGCATTTCTCGAAAGTATTGTCATAGGCTTGCGATTAGTATTCCGTTCGCGGTACGCGAACGCGTTCACTTTTTCCTCACGAAATTGAAAGCGACGAGTATATATATAGAGAGGCTGCAATGGTTATCGGAAGAAAAAGCTATGCCTCGGAGACGGAAAAAAAATAACGGGACAGAGAGGAAACGGGGTGTGCGCGCGGCGCGGCAATCGCGCGCATTCCTACGAGCTCCTTCCGTGTTATTGGATCGGGCTTCGTGATTTGGAGAGAGAGAGAGAGAGAGAGAGAGAGAGAGAGAGAGAGAGAGAAAAGTGAAATTCAATTACTCGCACTGCTGCAGTACGGTATACATGTATATATACACATGACATAATGGTGATAGAAGTCTGGATAAATTTTATAAGTTAGAAAAACTTGGATCTCGGGGAAAAAGTTTTTTTTTTACTACTGTCGCACCGACGGCGAATTTGCATGATGAGTAGGAGTGGAAGAATAAAGAACTCGAGTACAAACTTTGCGCTCGCACTGCTAATTGAATTTCATAGAGGATTTGATTTAATAATTTCGCCACTTTATGCGCTGCCGAGTTATTTCTTTTCTTTCTGACACTTTATAACGATTTTATAATGTTGCGCGATTATAAGCAGGAAAAACTATGTAACTTTAGGCCTTGAAGTCATGCGGAGTATCTCATTACAACAACAATCGAGAAAAGCACGCAGGCATTAATTTGCTGCTCGTTGTATACAAAAATTTAATAACAATTCAGGTTCGCTCTGGGGGGTACATTAATAAGCAGTCACCGCATTCTTATACGGTGTGCGCCGAATGTAGGTTGTGCAAAAATGTTATAAGTACACGGCGCGAATTAGTCACACCCAACTGAAAAACTTGACTAAAACCGGAGGGGAAAAAGCGAAGAGCGCGAGTAAAAATTACCTGTCATTATAAGACAAAGTCAGTAACCTCTGCTCGACCTTCACGCGCTACGTGCTTTTCGTTCTACTTTTTTCCCCGCATTATTGCACGACGATTTATATAAAAGACATTGTCAACTGTCAAGCAAACAACTCCTATATCCAGAGTAACGAGTTTAAATTGACTGGTCCACAGCATCACAGGATATGCGAATCCCACGCACACAATGCACGCGTCGCTGGCGAGTATAAGCAGGCGCGAACAAAATGCCGTGAAATTGACGCGGACCCTCGCGCGCGACATGCGAGCGCAAGTATATATATCTATCTCTGTGGCTATAATAGTATAGGTGTGTATCTAACGCTATATGCACTCGCGCAAAAGCCGTGGGAATGCGAGCGCGCACGGAATGCGGAGATAAAAATAATTAGCCGATGACTGAGGAAAACGCCTCTCGCGAATTTAAGCAGTTGTGCACGCGAGCCTTATGCTTCTGCTGCAGCATCGTTGTATAGGTACATATAAAGGGTTATACAGCGGTATAACACAGCTAATGTCTGACTCATCGGGACGATTCGCGCGTTTGCGCAAAACCTCCGGTACTGCACGAGATGCACGTGGGGAATTTGTGTGTTATATAGGTGTGTACGATACCGCGAATTAACGTCTGTTATGTATAGAAGCTCTTGTATGCTTGGGAAGATGTTGTGCGCGCTAAAGATATTCCCGTTTTAGTGATGGGAATGAAAATCTTGGGCAATCGAGAAGCGATGAATTGTTGAGAGGGAAAAAGGGATTAACTGATCGAAAAGTGTGTTTCTGGGCTTCGAGATTATCGTATCGAGAGATTTATCTCTCTTGCTTGAGCGATGGAAATTGGTGTGATTTACTTTTGGAGTTAGATAATGTTACGCACACCTTTCTTCAAATTACGATATTCAGACGGCATAACCTTCATACTTTATTATTATCCCAATTTTCATAAGAAATATACTATTAGAAAAAAGGGACGTTTAATACAGCTTCTAGTTAAAATTTGTCTTTAAGAAAGTTGCGCAATAAGTCTATATCTGTTAATTTTATGAAACATTTTTTTTTTGTTCATGATTTATATAACTGCATGGAGTGTTATGCTGGATGCAGTAACTAACTGAATAATATACTATCGATATGTTTTATTTTCAATATGCGTGGAGAGGCGTTGCAATAAGGAAATTATAAATTACTTGAAAACTTGTCATTGACATTAAATTATTCAGCATTTCTTTTTGGATTGTTCTAAAACACGACGCTTGATCAAGTCGTAAATTTAATCGAGTGGTTTAATTTGAGGAAATCTTAATCACTGGGTAATTGGTAGGCGTATTAAATTGTTAAATAAGCATAAAATTTGCAATTGAAACCTAGCGCACAGAATTTTTTAACAATCAAGATGCAATTAGGAAAATCCCAAGAGTAGTAGTTAAAAAAAACTATTTTTCAACCTACAAAACTACAAAGCGAAATTGACTAGACGATAATTAGAAGATAATTATGAGGTCGATTAGCTCATCAATAATTTATTTTTATAATTAAAAGCAATTACTTTATAGTCTTCAAGTGAATTATCAACAATTTTTAGTAAAAATAATAAACTATCAGATATTGCTATACCACTCCATTAGCAAAAAAATTATATTATACTTTGTATACAAGTTTGAAGCATATATGCACACGTGCAAAAACCAGCAGGCAAGATTAGCATTTAAAAACAGGCTTCATTTTATTGTTGCATGCATAAACATTTATGCAACTTTGAATTACTGCTTGTTCTAACACTCGATTTTAACCTGTTTCTCCGGGCGGATGGAACAAATTTATACCTTCAACGGCTTCATTGCGATCGCCGTAAAGTTTTGTTTATCTACCCCATCGTTTAGAGTAAAACGCGCGGCAGGAAGAATTTCGCATTTTCTCTCGCGTTTTAAGTCGATTCTTTAATCAAAGCGATTTCTCTGGACTTTTTATAATCGCACATTTACTTTCGTCAACACAATAATTTGAAACACCAGCAGAATTAGCCTATGGGCAACAACGACTATACACAAAATATGCCCACACTCGCGATTTATGCATATACTGCATAAATTTAATGAACCGGATGCTCGCGGTTTTCATTTTCCGAAAAATCCACATTTTCTATCCTAGAAATCGTCCAACAGCGGAAACTCAATAAAAAGCCACAGACACGTCATTAGAGCTCGACTCTCTGCTCGACTTTCGAAATCATTGTTTCCGGCGCGTTTCTTTCTTACGTGCATCTATACAGGCATGTATACGCGTATATACCTCTCTGCAATCTGCTCTTTATATACGACTTCTTTTACTTCTTTCCTTCCGCTGCATCCGTTCAAGTATAACGATCAGTCAATCGTAGTGGAAAAAATCTCTCGCATCAACGTATGTGTAAACAAACTTCGTAATGGAATTAGTGAGCCAGTGAGAATTACAGTGTGTCGTGTGCGTTTACTCACGTAATAATCACCGAAAAAGGACGCATTTATCTTGGCGATTCGTAGAGCACGTATGTGTATACACAAGAGCGTTTCTCGGCATTTCGTCACATTCATACACACACATTACAAAATTCCAACGCTTTCGAAAATATAGATCAACATTTCACGTCGTAAAAGTAATTCTGTAATGGCTCGCGCTGCTGCTACTGCTGCATATACAGACACTACAGTGTGTATAATATGTGGGCTGCTCGAACCTAGAGCATATCTCCGAATGTTAAAATGACCGTGATGCAATGGGTTTACATTCAGATTATAATAATAGGGCGTGTAAATCTGAAACTGCATATTCTCATGATGGGAACCAGATACGCGACTTAATGTGCTAAAATTACCGAGCTGGATATAATATTTGTGGAAAAGCATTGAATTTTAGAACGTGTGTTAGGAGAGAACTTTTACACGAACGTGCAGATCCACAAAATGATAAATACCGTTTCATTTCAAGAATCGAGACACAGCTCGTGTGTTGCGAGGCATTAAATTAAATAAATCTTCGTGTCTCGTATTTCAAGCCGGCCGAGAAAGTTATTAACATATGACAAAATATAAAACAGGCCACTTAAATAAAAGAATCCAATCTTTAAGGTAAAAAAAAAAAAAAATACGCGTCCACGATTAAAGGTTTTGGTTCTGGTATCAGCGAACGAAACTTTTTGATTTATTCAATTTATTTAATTGACTTTTATCAGGAAATTTTCCGGATAAAGCATGAGCGGCCAAAGCAGCAGACCAAACAAGGCAGTTTTAGTATTGGTATATAGCACACCACTATATCTAGACTCGGGGCATACATTATTGTAAGGAAAATAGAAAGGTGGCCAGTCCAAAACTGCTTTGTTTTTGATAATTGATATATAGCTCTAGCGACGTACTAGTGTATGTAAATTAAAATTAAGTTTGATTTAGACTTGATTTGACTCGCAACAATTGAATAAAAATATTTGGTACGTAAGCTTAAAATTTTGAATTAAAAATGTTGAGATTCCCGCGACGACATTACGAAATACACCTCGTTGTTATCGTGTTTTCTCAATTTTCACTTTTTTAAAATAATAGCCAATCAAAAGACGAATAGAATGATTACCATATATTTTTTAGAGTAGGATATACACTCCGCGCGTGAATTTATTCGAGGACAAAAAAGCGCATAGCAAATAAATCGAAACGCCAGCAGCGCAGGAAATTCGACGGTCCGCGTGCTGAAAAGAAAGGCGATCGCAAATCCTCACGTACCTACTGCATTGATTTGGCTGCGAAGCCATGCACGTACGGAAAGGAAAGAGTAACGGCGGCACTGCAATCTCTCCTTTTATTCAGCTGCTGAGACTGCGACGGACGACACTTTCGCGCACGCGACGATAATTGCTATGCAAATAAAAACAGGACCGTTAACCTTGTCGTGAGAGACGCTCATGCTCAGACTCTCGAATTAACCCAGTTGTTGCGCGAGAGTAAGAGCTTACGTAAGCCGTCGGTTAAGGCGCATCTTCGAACACTTGCGCTTTTATTTTGCGACATAGGTATTCGTTTTCCTTGTGTGATAACTGCGTTGTTTGTCAAGCGCAACTGTTGCTCTGCGATGGCACGTAACTTTGTAGCGCACGTTTAAATATACCTACGCATCGGCAGGTAATTAGCGAAGCATTTAATGACAGCGGTGTCGGTTAGTAATATAATCTTGCAGCTTTATAGCCGTTTAAGTACTGATTAGCACGCTTTCAAACTTTGTTTTTATTTCAGCGCCGCGCGTCATTCTCTCTATAACAATGCGCATTCTCGAAAGTTATAAACAAATGACATATCTTTTCGAATAAATTTTCTCCGATCGATATCTCGAATTCAAATTACACGTAAACACAATGAAATACAAAGGGAACGTCAACCTCTAAACCCGTCTCTCACTCGATAAAAGGAGAATCTTTCCCACAAGCTCTTCCTAGATATTTGTCTCTTTAATTTCCACTCTCCGTGTACAAGTACAATGTCTATACAATGTACACATACACAAAGCCTCCAAAATCAGCGAGAGAAGAAAAAAAAAATAACGAAGTGAAGCTGTCAACAATCAGAGGACGATTAAGGAGAAAAGCGACGAAAAAGGACGAGCGCGAGCGAGTAACACAATGGTGTGATGCCAATCTCCCTTTATAAGTCCCGCGTGCAAAAGACACCGATCCGCAACGACGACGACGACAACGCCGTGAAAAAAGAAAATCTCCACGGCTGCAGGTGCTTCTATATATGGCGGCTATGCATTCCGAGATCGCCGGCGGACGATAAACGAGCTGTACACGCGAGTATAGAGGCTGTATTACAATGATGCACCACGAGCCTAAAGCCTTCTCGTAGCGCGCGAGAATTGAGCCGCCACGTGTAGATACAACGGATGAGCGCCGTTGATTTGTGCAGCGGACATTAGGACGCCGTACACGCGTGAAGAGATATAGTCCCGACGGCTCTAGTTAGTTTTTTAGATATTTAAAAAAATTATTATTTTCAGCGAAACATTTTGTTTACCAACAACGTGATCAATGAAATGTTGTAACGCAGAGGTGATGGCTGAAAGTACACGCAGCTAAATCAATTACCTGGGGATTTGGCGCGCATAGACGCGAGCTGTCTGACTAAAGCCGATCCCCTTTCTACTGATTTAATTTATTTACGCGCTAGCTGCTCGAAAGAGAGAAAAAAAAATCGGGGCTTATCCCGTCAGCTGACTTTGAAAAGCTGCTGGCGTGATGTGCTATTGCGATGAAAAAAATGGATTAAGCTCTTCTATGATGTATTCGATGGAAGAGTTACCGATCTCGATTATGTTTAACCGAGAAGATATGTACGTTGCCCGAAATAATATAGAAAACCATGAATACTGATTAGCATATATCCGGACGCAAACACGTCGATAAACACGTCCAATTAATATGAAAAATCATTATCCGACTCGCGTCGCAATTTCCTGTATACGAACCAGTATTATCATAAAAGATAAACAGAAACGCTAAGGCATCCGCTAACCAGACTACGAGAAGGCATATACGCGTCACAGTACACCGCTGCAATCAGTCCGGTCTGCTGGAAAAGGTGCGTTGACGACGCGACGAGGCTCTGTATATATATCTAGCGCGTGCGGGAGAGAGTGAGATGAACGAGACGAGTCTCGCTCTCGCGCTCGCTTGCATAATCCACTGAAGCAAGCCGGTCAATGCCAAGGTGTTTTCCCTCGAAGCAACTCACACCGCGCGCGCGTTTTTCCTGCGTCTCTGAATTATATACCGTATTAGCTCCCCCCCTTCCTTTCGCGGGGAATTCCTTTCGGCGTCTATTCTCTTTTTTTTCCACGACAACGACGACGACGACTGCATGCAGCCGTTGCAACGCGGGGATTTATCGCGCGCGGCGAGCTAACGACGCGTCGCGAGACTTTACGATGATGATTAAAAAGGGATAATTTTCGTCGAGGCCTGAAGGAAGTGTCGGACGTATGACGGCTATGTACTGGAGAAAAAAATCTCGTTTCGATTGTTAAAAAGCCGTTTCGCAACACAAGTATACTCTAGACGGGCGAGATATAACACAATGAACGCTGAGGTTTTAATTATAATTATTAGACCAACGCGAATTATAATAATTCGGCAAAAATCCCAAGCGCTTGTAATAGCATTGCTATTATAGCGTCGACTAAAAGTGTCGATAAAGTGCGAGGTTTAAAAGTAGCGCTAATTTTCGCGAAAATCGATTTTGCGAATTCTTTAGCGAAGCGAGAGATTCTTGTACGGGATAATAATGTACTTGTGTATTATACCGACATAGAGAGGGAGAAAAAATACCGCACTAAAGGCGCCGGAATTCTCCAGGAGCGTTTTCACACGCACTTGAAAAGCTCGACAATGCGTTATTATTCATTCGAAAATCCGCGGCCGCTAATGGGAACACAGCTCTCGGTGTCTATGTACTAGAAGGACTGAAATGTCGCAAGGGGAAGTACGTCAATATACACATACAAGTATACAGCCCGCCTATTTCGCAAGTGCACTCTAACGGCCGTTTCTAATTCCTCTAATCCGGACTCGCAACGAGAGCAAACAAAAAGCGTCGCGCGAGACAGCGTTTAATTCATCCGCGGACGGTATCAATTCCAAAAGGCATCTGGCAAGTATAATGCGATACTATATAGAAGAGAAAAAGCGATGTACCAGAAGGATTGAAGTGCGTTTCCGATCGTAACGATCCTAATCACACTAGAGTTGATTTCGATCAAACGAGTTCAGCGATACATTGGCCGGGTTATTAAAGTTGAAATATGACGTTGCTGTACTCAAGTATATCTCTGTATACAAGATCAAAGCTATACGGCTATATGGAGAAGCTCGTGTCGGATCATTTGCATAAATGGACGCTGTGTGCTTTGCTTATCTCGAGGCGCCTCTTAAATCGTATTTACGGCCGAAACGAAATGGCTCTTCCGACTTGCTCGTTGTTCTTGTTATATGCGCGTATGGAAACGTGGTGTATAACGTCTGCACACATTTTTCTTTTCTTTTATGGTACACTCGGAAAGTCGCGTGTAAATTTTTACGAAATTTACATTTATTAACCGACGGTGTTGGGTCAATTTAGAGCAGTCTTTTCTGAATAATAGGCTGTGCAATTATCGGCGGTGGCGAACATGGTGTAAGGTTTTTTTTTTTTAATAATTCGGGTTCACGCGCGGCGGCGAGGTATGCGCAGCACGTGAATTAAACGGGATTGGGTAAAAGCACTAAAATAGCCGAAAGAAGTGTTTTATGGTGGAAGCTATTATGAGGTTATAATTTTCAAATCTTGCTCACTTTTAGCACGCAATAACTTGATTTTCTCACGTTAATGAACCACTTACGCTGCAGAAGCGTAATTTAGTAAAGAACAATTCATGTGAACCGAGAGTATAGTGAAAATTAAAAAAATTTCTATGCCTCGCGCTACTCGAGACGCCGCAATTTTTGCATCCACTTTTTTCCACCGCATTTTCTCATAATTAGGCTCTGTTCTAAATGCGCGGCCAAAAAATAGGAAATTTCCGATAAGAACGTTAGATATTTAAAATAAAAATTTATCATTTCAAACAAAAATGAATCAACAACCCGACAGTAAACGGAGAAAATCGAGAAATCATACATACAGGCACCATTACAAATTTGAATACCATTACACACGCGACGGCGCAAATTCCAGAAAGGCTCTCGTTTACAAGGCAAACCTGTGCGCGCACATCATACGCACACAGAGTTATATGGCTACGCTTCGCGTAATTCCTATATTACAGTGGTAGCCACTCCGACAAGGTGATCCGTGAATCGTGGCGAGGGAAAAGCCGCGAGAGAGGGACTTTTACGTACGTGTATGTGTATACAACACGTCGTGGTTTCACGATGCGCCGCGCAGCACTGCCCAGAAATTAATCCTACTCAGCGAGCACAGCGTGAAGCGAGAAGGAAAGTAACTGAAAGCGTAAAGCCAAATTGGATAACAACGGTATAATACCGCGGACTCTGGCTATGGGGATCATCTCTTATTCGCCGACGTTGTGCTATGCTACTATCGCTTCTATATGTGTGCTGTGTACGTATGTACATGTATATAACTGGATTTTGCAAGATGAGGAAATCGCAGCCTAAGGCTTACTTACTGCTCTTCCCGCCGATTTTCAAACTGGTCTGGTGCACATTTCTCGCGCTCGCTTTGCCGCGCACGTCGTATACGAGATATTATTAGATATTTATTCATGCGACCGGATTGCAGAAACGATCGATCTTTTTTTTTTACCTTTTCGAAAAATGTCGTACTTTTGCAATAACGAGTACGCAGCTTTGCTTTCTATACCTCTCACCGCGCGAAGTTTAAAATTTTCTTACGCGATATATTATGCCGGATGAAAAAAATTAGGAAATAATACTTATCACTTTTCAAACGAACGAGCGAATCGCAATTACATAATAGGAGCACATGGCCCGTTATTGTCTTTTTTTTTCTTCGCTGCTGCGAGCCAAAAGCAAAGGAAACGAGCCATAAAAATAGATTGCAGGCAAACGTTTTCACGCTGTGTAAAGAATGCGCTAAAAAATTGAGAAATCGCTAATTCGTTCATTCACTCTTCGATGTGCTTCTATCTTCGCATCGGTGTACCTCATAGTTAATAAGGAAGTCAGAAGCTGTAAACTAATGGAGTCGATGACTTTTTGTCGTCTTTTTTCACACCAATAAAGCCAAACAAACGGCCGATGTTTTGAAATGAAGCTAACCGACGAGAGGACAATTAAATGTACGCAATCAGAGGAGCGATTTATGCCGCACTATAACAAACAAAATTACAACATAAAACGAGAGCGATGGTCATTTTAGTTAGGTTAAACACTTTGCGGTCGAGATCGTCGTATATTGCATCAGACGAGTGTAAAGAGAGACGGACTTCTTTTCTTTTTTTTATATACAACGAACGCAAAGATAAATCTCGGGCTTATTACTCGTTCGACACGCGCAGGTCAAACTCGCAATTCAGACACTACAAAATTCATTACTCCTTTCTCAAAAGAAAATCAATTTAATCCCTCATGACAGCTCCGTGGCGTATGTATATACGCGCAGACATTATCCTCATTACAAAACAACATTTTTAGAACTTTCTTAACGCCCCGTATTAATTTCATCGACTCTCAGTCTCAATAGAGACCGGACAAACAGTCGTTCGGTGACGAGAAAAAAAAAATGACTGAGCCAATCGCGAACAAAACCCAATGGGCGGCCACGGGTCCGTTGCACAAGCTAAGCTCGCGCGGCGCTCACATGTATATGTATATATAGAGGGACAGAGCGATTTTTGCACAATATGTATCGAGCGGTGAAAATGCTCGCTCGCGGGAGCCGACGCCGGAGGCCTCTATACTCTCGATCTCTGGGCGTGCCTTTCACCTCTTTCATAAAAGCCCGGGCTCTCCGTGCATGTATGTACCTACACGTGTAGCTCCCCCTGTGTGTCTGTGTCGCCGCCGCCACCGCCGCCGAGCGTGAGATACATTTAATATGGCACTGCTGGGACTCGAGCAGAGCCAAGGCCAGATCGGTTCCTGGGCCAATTAACCGACTGCTGTTGCCACTGCTGTAGTAGTAGTAGCGCGGAGATTGCATTCGACGCTCGTGCGGTGCACATAGTGGGAAAAAAGGCTCGATATCATGCTGCAGTGTTGATTTTGAGAAAATCTTGGTATAGACTTGACTTTTGCTCTGTACCGTGTGTCTGTGTTTCTTGTTTAGAAATATCCAAGTGAGTTGCTATAGTGCAGTGTAGTGTTGTACCGTGTGGGTCATTATATTATCGTCAAGCTAATGCGACAAAAGACGTCCGCTGACGCCGATATAATAATCGGCCGATTAGAATCACCCTTTTTAACGGCGACAATGAGTCGCGTGTGTACGTATACACACACGGGGTCGGCCGGTCAAGGTGACAACGGGAAATTACGAAAACAATCGGAATCCAGCGACGAAACTGGGTTACGCGGACCCACATTTGTCCCGATCGAGATTATGCGATCCGCGAGTGAGATTACAGAAATGACAATCCTAGTACGTTAGATTCATTTTTTTTCCTCTCCTCTAAGTGCACAGACGTCGAAACGAGGGCCTCTTAAGCGTTTGGTTTGGAAATTGTGTGTTTACTATTGCGTCGACGCGATGTATATATACGGCTTTTCAAAACGATTATTCGCGCGGACTATGATTTCGGCCAGATATAGAGAAGGAGCAATTACAGGCTTTTCGAATGAAACATGACTAATAGCGGCATTATTCGATCATTGAGATACAAAGCGATTAATAAATCTTTTCGTCGACGAGGGCTGTCGAAAAATCTTATCTCGAGAACTGCTTTCGTCAAGTCCACAATAGGCTCTTGAATAAAAACGTCGACACGTCTAATTATCGAAAAATTCGGCTGACAATACGTATAACATCGATTTTTAGCCTCCCACTGTATTGGGCATGTATACACCGTCGATATAATTGCAATTATTATTATGCGCTCAACTTATGGCGTGCGCTCGCGTTAGGCGATATGTATTGGTCCGATTCGAGAATTGCGTCACGAGTTTGGAACCGGTTTACCGGCTATTTTTTTCTGCTCTCGGTTCGTTCTCAGCAGTTGGCTTTCAAGATCGAGTCGCGCGCGTTTCATATAACGTATGCTGCACGAGAGTCACTGCTGCTGCTGCTGCAGGTACATTCAGTCAGTGATATATCTCCGCCCAAACTCGTATACGTCGCTATGGACACGAATTTCGAGCACAATGCCACCTGTTACGCCATTATTCCTCGATATCGACTCTGAAATATCGGCCGGTTGTCGTTACGCCAGTGAATTTTTCGTGAAAATCGACTTTTCGGACAGTGCACTGCTGGACTGTACTTCGTCTCGAGAGCTCGATCGCTTTTCGAGAAAGTGAAGTTCGCTCGGTGAATATTATGCGCAGCACTTGGTTTTCATAAACTCAAATGTGAGTGGAATTTATTTATATACGCTTGACTTTCCAGAAGGAAAACGTTTTCAGAGTGACTCGACGCTATTTAAATGTGCGTGTATAGGCAGTAGTGGTTTTCAATAAAAAAAAAAAAGCGTTGGAAGCCGTCCAACACAGTGCTGCAGTTTTTTTCGTTCGTTTATTTTCGCTCAGTAAACTTTCCCGCGTATCATTTTCAAATTCAAACACTCCCGCGCGTCTTGCCATACTCGACTCGTTCTACTCGCTCTATTGCTATACGGTTCAGTTCCGGTGAATAGGCTTGGCGTTCATCATCTTTTTTACATCCTAATTATACAGACATGCGTTCAGGCCTCGTAAAACAAGCTTTTATCGATCCTTATCCGCGTGTCTATATGTACGCGATAATCTCGAAATATTCAAGTTCATCTTTACTACAATGAAGCGGCGATTAGCGCAAAAAAAAGCATCAGAGAAAGTAATATAGGAAACGCTAATCAAGATAAGAAAAACAATGGGACGTTTTTTACGCTCATGCAACTCGGTAAAATTAAATTCCCGCACTTGCGAACTGCTGTAAATTACCCGCCAACGCTTTAACAACTTGGTCGAGTGAGTTGAGCAGTGCTCGTTGACGGAAACTGGCTGAAAATCAGTGCAGCCACCTAAATACACAAACACGGGTGACGACGTTCACTCGACCAGCTGTTCTGGCTTCTTAGCATTCAGTTTGGGTATATGAAGCCGTTATAATCTCGCGTGAGACCGTGTATACGTGTGCAAGTACTTAGGAGAAAAATAAAATAAAACGGCGCTCTAGTCAAGGATCTCGGTTCTTTCGCCCGGCGAAACTTCCGGCATCTCCCGCTCCCTTTTTTTAATGCTTATTCTGAAATTGAATGCTTTTGCCTCTGGGATTTGCTGGAGCTGTTTCGCTCGAAATTCTATATATATATATGCTTGAAAATTATTTAGCGATAAGAATTTGGTAGACACGTGAGTTAAATAGTAAGACGTCGTTTGGAGCACTTTGACTGAGAGTTTCTTTCTTTTTGTGTATGAAAGATGTATATACGTAACCGTTGCTCGAGGCAGAAAAGATATGATTTAAAAAATGTTTCTGTACTTCCATATCCCCGGAGACATTTGAGAAAAATACTGGTATGGGACACGATACGTTGTGCCATATGTCGGTACTTGTTCTACTGAACGCAGATTTAAATCGATGCTTTCATAAAACAAATGCTTATACTTGAGCATCGAGTGTAAAAACAAAATGCCTTCATAATGTGTATGCCCGAAGGCACCGTTTAATATTGGCCCCAATACTCATTGTCTTTGAGACGAAAAAAGTTGACCTCTAATTTCAAGGATCGCATAGCAGCTAAGCCAAAGATAAGCTTCATTCATACATCAAAGTACGTTTATCCGAGACCTCTAATTACAGATAAATCATTAAACGGATACACGCCCAACGCACCTCGACTATAATATCGATTAATCCTACTCAATCGCGACGTATTTGAATTCCGTTTTTTTTAGGTGGCAACACGTGAACGCGATAATGCGAGATCGAGATACCGTCAGGGCCAAAGTCATGTTTACCCGCGAGCGAAGATCACCACGTAAAAATCTCCATTCACACCGTCGAGCCTAATAATTCAATCGTTCGAACAAAAAGCAGTGAATAAATCTCGGGCTCACCCTCGAACTCTGCGAATTACCCAATAACTTCTCAGCCGCGTATACTTGTCCGTATACACCTTCACATAGACGCGATTACGAAAAGGTCCCGCAAGTTATCCCAAGCAACAGCAGCAGCACCAGCTCTACAATGTTATCACGCGGCGGAGAAACGCGAAAAGCAGGAAGAGTGTTAAGCATGCAAATTCTCACGGACGATAAAGCCCACGCCTCACACGGCGAGCTGTTATGCATGTAGTCGGCTGTCAATACTACACACTCCATCCAGACGATGTGAGCATGCATTTGGATGAGATTTTTTTTTTCAAGGGAGGAAACTCGATGCATTATCATCCCCTTCGACTGAGGATCGCGTGCACGCCTGCTAATGACTATTATAACGGACAATGAGTAGATTTGCCGCTCTGTGCCTAATTAAACGGCGATCCCAGCCGTTGATGTTTCAGCTGAGCGCATTGTGATAAGATTGGGTTCTCATGCGGCGTTAGAATCGAATGTATACGTGTGCTCGTGTGTTTGGCATTAACAGAATTATTGGCTATTATGCACGGGATTAAAATTTTATCGAATACATCTCGCTTATATTCCAACAAGAAAAAGTGAGATCAATATTGACGCTGGGCTATAGCGGGTTTGATAAATAAGCTTAATAAAATCAAAACAGCTATAGTCCGATAATTCGAACATGTGTTGCGTTAATTTGTGAGATCATTAAATGATCGCTATCCGAAGTTCATTAGCACAGCGCTCGCGCTTTCCATAGAGATATTTATAGCACGTTATATACAAAATGTGTATTTATCGAGTTCACAGGGAAAATTCGCGCATAAATTTAAATAGCGCAGAATACAATGTATTCAAAGCTCGATTCAAGCACCTGCTTCGAAATGCAACGCGATTCGAATGAAAATATTTCTAAGGAACTGGGTCGCTCGGCTCTCATATGAATATACTAAAAAACTGCACGAAAGATGAGAACTCGTGAACTCAATGTTAACGCGAAGCAGTACACGCTGATATATCGAAAAAGAGAGACGCGTTACGAAACGAAGAAAAAAATTCAGCGCGAATTTTTTTTGCTACACTTTCGATATTACACCTTCGCCGGTTAATTTCACTTATTAGTACGTTGCCGCGATTCGTTGCCCAAGAGGTTATAAATGTATTATCATAATAATACGAGTTTGTGTAAGGAGTGCGCTGGCTGCAGTGTCTATATAGAAAACGAATCTGACTTTGATGCTTATCGGATATTATACGCGTCCGTGCTGGGGTAAGTAAAAGTGCCGACGCCCGACACGCTGTGAAATTCGACGTGGAATGCAGCCCATTGAATTTAATGAATAAATAGAGTCGCAATTATATGATCTTGTCATGGGTATACGTATACGTTTGTCTCGCAAAAATTGATTGAAGCTCGGTCGTATAATGAATCAAGCGCTTTCTTTATATAGACTGCTTAAATTTACCTAATATATTCCGAAGAAAAAAAAAACAATTTCCTGAGAAACACATGCGGATCGTAAGATTTACCTCATCGACATGCAGGACCACGTGCGAGTCAAATAAAAAGGAATATATAGTAGTATCGCAGAAGAAGGAGAAAACGTATATATAGTGGCGCGTCTCGTAAAACGCACTTCCTCGGGCGGCGAATCAAGCGGTGCACGAAACTCGGTTGCTGATAAATCGCGTTGCAGCCTCGTGGAAAAACTCTTAGCTCGCAGGAGCGAACGAACCAGTCGATGCTCATTGAACCCAAGAAATCTCGTTGCATTTTCGCAGACTCTAACCACGCCGTTTACCTACTTCGTGTTTTTCCTTTTCCTCCTTTTTCCATCAACTTGTGCCGCGCGCTATTTTCACTTTATGTACGAGAGGGAGAGAAATTTATCGGTCTAATGAAATAGCGAACCTTCCGAGGACGAGATTCTATTAATCTCGAGGCAATTGGAGCGAGGAATACTCTTTTTTTTTAATATCGGATTCAATTGCTGTTTAATTATCGTGTTGCATAAAGCGCTGAATACAACCGAAGCTACTGAAAATTCTCGAGCTTTTCGACCGATTACTATTATAACAATATACCCGCACGAACGAAAATTACACGTTCCAGGAAAAGGTGTTTGCGATTACGTTAAATTTCAGGCAATTAAGCGAAATCGCGCGTAATTATAAATCCATTGTTGTGCACACACAGTGATTTTGATACTTACATATACGAAAAGACATAAACCGGATTACGTGACTGTATAGGAGTATAGCCAAAAACAATTTTTCACCGGCATAACAACCATAACTCTATGCTATACGCGTATAATAAAAATACACACACAACTTTATTTGCTTCCGGCTCCGTGTGCTTACCCATAACGCTTGAACTAATTGAACAATGACCGTTCTTTCTTTTTCCGATTTCTTCCGCGCTACACCCTTGATTACGTACTATACATCTCGCAGCACAGCAACGAAACGTGCTTCATCCCCCGTCGATAAAACGAGGAATTACCGAATCTAACCGGCAAGTCACGAGCGCGGTCACACGTTACAACAAAATCGAAGCCACGAAATGAATTCATAAGTCAATCGCCGCGAGGACTTCCGCTGGTTTTTCGCATTTACATGAGCACATCTAATACAGATTAGCTATATAGTGGCTATATGCTCTTCGAAATGCTACGAGTCATTACGACGGTCCTTACTCCAGTGACCCGTGAATGTTTGTCGAGAGAACGTTCACTGTTGCACCGAGTCTACTATACTGTGCATGTGTACCCACGTATGAGTTTTCACAGTATATATACACGTCGGCGCCGAGGGAAAGGCGTGGCCGTGTGTCTATAAGCCGTACGTCTTTCTCTCTCTTAGACAAGGGCTATCGCATTCCGAATCGCGGGACCACAGCGAATATCTAACGAATCGATAGAAATAACCGCAACTGCAACTTCTTGAGAGGCTGACTCTTCGGGTACTCATAATTGATACACCCGATTCTTTACCTTTTACGTCGCGTCTTTATATACATTGTGAAAGCTCTCGCGGATCGGTTTTTATTAATCGCTTCGTTTTCAAGTGTAACGATCGCTGTCTCCATAAGCAAACCGATACAAGCGCCAATAACTCGAAAAATCCCCAGCGCATGTTCGCCGTAGGCGTATCCTACCTTTGATACATTTCCGCGACTCTCTCTCTCTCTCTCTCTCTCTCTCTTTCAGTAAGGCCCACGGCCCTCGCATATCTTATGCCTGCATAAGGTCCCGTAGGATTTATCGGCTTGAACGGCATTTTCTCCAAAATCGGAATACAGATCCATGCTGTTACCGTTGACGTGCAGAATTATATCGGTGATCCCTGTGCAAGCTGCTTCCGCACAGTTGTGTTCCATTCAAAACGATCTCTTTCGCGATTGCGCAAGCGAACGCACGTGGGAAGTAAAAAATATTTTATTAGTCCCGTGTGTCCGAACGAATTCGTGGATCATAAGCTTGCGCTTGTATAATAATTTTAGACGAGTTTACGAGACATAGCGTAACAATGAAGTAATATAGCTTACGGTCAAAGTAAATTTGATCTTATGGTTATGTGTACTCGCCAGACAATGCGCAAAGACCTTGGGAGGGAAGGTTTGATTTCTTTGAAATTTTTCTTACGCATATATGCGAGATATATGAACAATGATCTCGTGCATATACATTCTGGTTTACGTAAGATGCGCGGATTAATCCAAATACCCTGCACTAACGACCGGGATCTGTGTATGATTTACGATTTTACAATTTATCACCGAGCAATATATGTATACGTATACACCCATACGTGTTCTATTATTACGCTGACCGAACGCTAAGCAGTCGTTATTAGCGTAATTAATAATCCTGATTGCCTCGCGAATGCCACGAATATAATGATAATCGGCCAAACGTATCCGAGGCAATCGCCGCAAAAAAGAAAGTGAGGCAGTTTCTTTGTGTATAGCGTGGCGGCTCCCGCGCGAGAGTCGAGTACTGCGGCTCCCCGAGGTTTATGCTTTCCTCGTGACGCGAAAATTAATTTGACCGGTTGCGCAACCTCGCGATGCTAACAGTAGATACACTTTCAGGAGCAGCGAGTCACTGCTTCATACAAGCCGATGACGAGCTGAATTTCCCTGGCTTTACGTATAAACAAAAACACCATCAAAAGTACGAAAGTTTACAACGCGATTGCGTTTTTCTGTTGCAGATGGAACTACGAGTACTGAAGAGCTGCCTCGTCACACTGCTGGTGATCGTCCACTGCACCTCGATTCAGGCCCTCGACGCAGGCGGACAGCAGTCGTCTAGTCATCAGCAGAGGATACGTCTACCCCGTCGTTTGTTTGGCAGTCGACACGATGAACTCGACGGTACCTCCACGGAGCCCACGAAGAAGCACATGCTGATCGGCGGTCACCTGAGAACGCAAACAGACACCGAGAGCACCACGAGCGACTCGACCCTCGACGACGGCCTGCTGCTCTCGTCCGCGGGTAACGGCAACGAGAGGAAGAGCTCAACCAAGTCTACCAGCAGCAGCGACGACGACGACAAGAAGACGCTGTCGCAGCAGGTGAAGGAGGGCAAGTACGGCCTGATCCAGAACGAGATCTACCCGGAGAAGCCTAAACGACCGGGCATCATCAGCTACTCGGCGAATCCCGAGGTGCCCCGCGACACCGCCAGCAACCTAGGTGGCCTCGACGAGGAGGAGATCTGGCTGGCCGAGAACCACGTGCTCGTCCTTAAGGGCGGAAATTTTCCCGATTCGGACTCGCCCATCACCGAGCAGCAGCAGCAGCTCGACAACAGCTGGCCGCCGATCGACGACTACAAGGCGCCGCGCCGCCAGGTCAAGATCCCGCCGAGGCCCAAGGTTCCACCGCCCTTCCCCGTCCAGCTGATCGATGGTGGACCCATTCAGCTAATCGGAACCAACAGCACCAGCCTCGTGGAGAACGGCACCATCGACTTCGAGGCGCTACCCGGCGGCTTCAAGGGTTTCCTTCCCGGCGAGGGACCCTACTTCCCCCTGCCTGGCGCCCCCGGACCAACCAGTAACGCGAGCGGCGGCCCGCCCGAGAAGAAGAACAAGGCTGAGCCGGGGCCTCCGGGCCCATTCTACCCGGCGCTGCCACCCGGCGCGGTAATAGTTCCGCCGCCCAGCAACCAGACCGACTACGACGACGAGGACCAATCCATCTACTACCCGCCGCCCTACAGCTTCGTCTACCCGCAGGACAACTCGACGGCCATCCCGCCCGGGCCCCTCGTGCCAGGCATCATCCTACCCCCGCCCCCGGACTTCTTCTCAGCGCTCGACGAAAAGAGGCCCGCGACCAAAGAAAAGCCGCACTACCCCAAGCGGCCCAGCACCACTCCAATACCCGCCAGGCCATCCTACCTACCGCCGCCGAGGAAGTCCAGCACCAAGCACTACAAGACGCCCTCGGTCACCAGCTCGACTCCCGTCGGCTCCAAGACCGTCTCCTACAACCCCAAGCCGTTCAACCGGTCCAAGCTCAACAAGAACTCGACTACCTTCCGCGCGGAGAAGACGACGCCGCGCGTCTACCAGACGTTCGTCGAAGTCACCACTCCCGCGCCGGTCAAGACCACGACCCTCGAGAGCCCGCCACAGGACAAGTACCGGCGCTTCAAGCCCATCCTCGCCAACCAGGTCCAGATCGAGACGAGCACGGAGAAGCCCTGGCGCCAGGTGGTCAGCAGCCGACCCGTACCTCTGCTCACCTTCTACGCCAGCACGACGCCCAGCTCGGTCGACGAGCCCGTAGAGACCACCCCTGCGAGCATCCAAAACGTCCTGACCACCGAGAACCCTGCCGCGCGCTACCCCAGCCAGGCGTCCTACTATTTCTACGGGGAAGCTAACCCCGCCGGTAACGGCAACGAGGAAACCCCCAGCTCGACCGCCGACCCCGTGGTCTTCTTCAGCACGACCGCCGAGACGCCCCCCTACTACAAACTTGAGCAGCAGCAGCAGCAGCAGCCACAACCCGAGGAGGAGGAGAAGAAGGACTACTACGACGTGGAGATGATCCCCTCGCAGCAGACGTCCAAGGACTACAGCGTCAAGCTGATCGACTCGATCGTAAAGAACCCGCACATCTACCGCTACCTGGACTCGGGCGCAACCAGCAGCCACGAGAAGTACGAAACGCAGCCGGCCAGGAGCCAGAACCCCAGGATGCTGCATTCGGAGCCGCTGTACTACCAACCCGCGCCCAGCCGATCTCCGCCCAAGCTCAGCTACTTCAGCACCACGTCCCGGCCCAAGAACTACTACCGCCAGCCCGAGACCGAGTACAGCAAACCCACGTCCAAGCCCATCTACCAGTACAGCTTCGAGGCGACCAACTACTCGAAGCGCGGCAGTCACGCGTTCTCCGCCAAGCCGGAGATCGTCGAAGAGCCGCGAGCGCTGCCACCGCCACAGCCGCAGCAGCAGCAGTCTCGTCGGCAGAAGGAGCTGCCGCTCTACCAGGAGTACCAGGACATCCAGACGGTGAGCGATCAGTACGACTACGAGGGCAGCGAGGCCGTGGCCGACCAGAAGCTGCAGACCGAAAAGGTGCCCTACCTCGGCGGCAGGCACAAGGAGAGGTCCTACTACCAGCCGCACCAGCATCAGTCGACGACCGTCTCGCCCATCCGCGATACCACTCTAGCCGCGCACCAGCAGTACTTCACCAAGCAGGACGAGCAGCTGCTAGACGACGTGACCAAGGAGTACTTCACCATGTTCGGCAAGAAGCTATCCTCGGGCAAGCTGCCCAGCACGACGCCTATCTACGGCAAGTCCAGCGTCACCGAGAGGCCGCAGTACACCAGCGTGAACAGCTACAACGCGCAGCCCGACTACGGCGCCGTGCGCCAGTTCCGTCCGCCGAACATCAAGGTGCACTACGGTGACCAGACACCAGGGCCCTACTCGCTCAAGAACGACGGGCTTGTCAACTACAAGGACCCGCTGCCGCCCATCAACCCTGATAGCGAGTTCATACCCGTGGTCCATCCCAGTCCGAGGCCGCCTGCCCTTAACTACCGACCACGACCCGTTCTCCAGGTGGCGAGTCAGCTGCGGGACTACTCGCTGCAGCCACTGGTGAGCAACACTCGTCAGCGCTTCGACCAACTGCGCGGCTACAACACCCAGAGGACGGATCAGCAGCAGCAACAGCAGCAGTTGCCACAGAGGGATGCCTTCGTTCCCATCAACGACCCGAGGGAGGCCATACGTGGGTACGCGCCGCAGAGACCGATCTCCCTGGAAGGTGACGTCGCGGTCAACTACAAGAACCCCAGGCCGCCGATCAATCCGGACGCTGAGTTCATTTCCACTAGAGTCGACGGCAACGCAGACAACAAGCCAAACTCGTACTTCGCCTACAGGCTGCCCGGGGATGGCGGACACTTCTACTTCCTCACGCCACAGGCGATCAACCGCGAAGACTCCAGCGGAGGCTACCTCTATTCGAGACCGAGGGGTTCGAGACTGCTGAGAAGACGACGCGGCCGAGACGGCGATTGAAGTTTCCAAGACTCATTGCGCTCGGGTCTGCGAATCTCGATGAGCCAAATTTAAGCTAGACTGTTGAGTTTCGAGTTTGTGTCTCTCTCTCTCTCTCTCTCTCTCCCTGAAATGCACTTCAAAAGATTAGTTGCGCAGAAAATTGTTCCGTTGTGACATCGAGATTCGAAAGACCCGGGATGCGGCAAGTGCGTTTGATGATACGAATAAAAATGTATAAGTGTGGTAAGCTAGGCTTATAGCGAGGCAAATGTCCGATGCCATATAGAAGATTTCAAAGTTCGGAAGAAATGGGTGTCGCATGTATCGTCGTCGGCCGCTTGCAAGACAGCGCGACGACGACTTACTTAGAATATTTATTGCTTGTAAATACAGTTGACTAAGTTAATTATTGATAATATGTATTTAGTTACGCGTAACTCGATGCGTTTAACGACTCATACTTATACCGTAGAACTGACTTTCGGTTTACTTGCGCCTTGTCTGTGATTAATGATTGAAGTGTAAATACGTATCGGTAGCGAATCACATTTTGAGATTTCAGATCTTCGAAGAAGACGGTCGGGGAATGTGCTCCATGGTGCGTTATTTTGCGCTCTGATGAGATATGCCGTTAGTGTGAGATTCATATATAACGTAATCTTACTACAAGTAACATAGCGTCTTGCATGAATCACAAAGAATGAACTTTTTTTTTTTAATCATTATTATTGTAATGAACGTCGGATCGATGAAATCGATCCCGTCAGCTATTCGACAGTTTCGATCTAAGTTGTGTTAAGTTATATAAAATATAGCTAATAATCGACAAATAAACTAGAAACAAAAATACCCTACTTCTACCTGTATTCCTACTCTAAACGTAACTGAATGTCAAATATCAATAAAATCTTCATCTTTATACCTCAATTTTAGAAAAGTATAAAGTAGAATAATTATAATAATAAATAATAAAATGAAAGATAAAAAACAAAACTCACCAGTGTCGATCTCTTGTGTTTGCGTGGGATCTGGTAATGGGTAATCGTGTAACCGCAGGTAAACTTCTATTGCACATTTTGCTGCTTTGAAGTAAAATGGATGCGACCGCAGCACATCTTCTAACCTCAGAAGACCGACGTAGGAACGTAGAGTCATTTTGCGCATGCAGTAAGTATGAAAATCGAATTGGTCCTCGATGATTTCGGAAAAGTGCTGAAAATTTGATTCACATTAAGCACAGAACATTGCTTGGCATAAAAACAACTAAAGTTTACTCTGAAAATGTAAACAAAACAGTGGAAAGGTAAGCAATGGTTTGATTGTATTGGTAAACTTACCCTGTCAACTTCATGGCATTTCTTCAAAGCCTCTCCATACTTTCCTAAGCGTTTGTATGCGTTTGCAGCTTCGGTCTGAATCCACATGCACTGCATTTCATTAAGATTTTCCATTGCCAAGACTCCTTCTCTTGTGAATTTTCCACAAGTCTCTTCTGCTTCTTTCACCAGATTTGCACGAAGCATATACTTGGCACATTTGGAATTAATGTAACGATCAGCAGTGTCCAGACCTTGTGCTTCATCTAACCATTTGTATGCCTCTTGAACATCTCCAGCATGCTAGTTTAGTTCATATTTGCATTAGTAACGCAATCAGTAATAGGAATCAAAGTGGATCAACAAGAATTGATGCAAATTAAAAATTCTGTATCTATATATATGCTTACCTTGTAAATTCGTCCTTTGGTAACAAAAAGTTCAATGAGGGTGGGTGTATGGTATATGGCAGCATCGATTTCATCAAGCGCTTTTTGCGTCTGTCCTAGGAAGTCAAAGTGTTGAGCAAGGTAATAATAATTCCATAAAAGAGCCGACGCTGGCTCACGGGGCTTATCTTTGTCTTCGTCACTAAAATGGCCATGTGCTTTTAGTGCTTCTTTGTATTGTAGAACTAATGACTGTACGGTGTCAACCTTGCTCTGGTCAGTGTACAAAGAACGTAGATCATTAAACAGTGGTGGCACTCCTTTATGAAGTCCTAAAACAAATGTCATTTGTTGAATTTACAGAATCTCTACAACAATAAGATCTGTGGTAGACTTTTCAAATAAAAAAAAGTAGAATATGTTACCTTTTCTTAAGTAACGATCAACCAGTTCTTTGAATTTTTCACCAGAAGCATAATTTAGTTGCAACCGCCGGGGAGCTAATGCTCGAGGATAGACATGTTCATAATGTTCAAGCATCTTCAATGTTTCTTCAGGATTCGTATGTCTTTGAGCCTCGGCCAATCTCATGTAATACGACGTGTTTTCAGGATTGATGTCTAAAAGATCCAGATATACTTGTTCTGCTTCTGCATATTGTCCTAATTTGAGTTTCAATTTACCTAAGAATAAATGCCCATGTAAATAGATGTAAACCTTTCAGAACTATGCACAGCTAAACTTATTAAGAAATTGAAATCTTTACATATTTTTAATCTTTGTCTTCTCAACATTCTCAAAATATAAAAGATAAAAATTTCAAAAGCTAAATTTTCATAAGCAGCGGGAGACCTTTTCATTAAGGTTAGCTTTTGAAACAGAACTCTACTGTAATTTTGATTTCATCACACTATTTTAAAATGTATAAGAGTATGCAATCTAAAAAGAATTGACAACCAATGTTGGTGAATTAAGTATTGGAACTAGCAACATAATATAATAAAAAAATTCAATTTCTCAATTCATTTGCTTCATATACAAGACAAAAAATTAATGAAAATAAATACCATATGTTTCTTTGACAGTAATCTTGTCGCAAATTTGCTCGACGTGTTTGTCGAGATGTTTTAAAGCTTGTTCACTGTCCCCTGATTCTTGAATGACCAGATTTTGATAAAGTAGCAATTCACTGTGTTCGTAATCGTAGCAAATCTAGGCATATTTAATGTTTAATACGCAAACCTTCTACTAAAAAAAAATTATTTAGCAGTACATCTGCATCAACAGTGACATTCTTCAAATTCACAATGCGGAAACAAATGCACCTACTAAACAGTTGACAAAAAAGGGAATTATGTAACTTGGTTATGTTTACTCACCATTGGAGAGTTCCTGAAAGTATCCAAGATTTTTAAGGCCATTTCATAATCTTTCAAGAGATGGTAGGATATGGCAAATCCAATCCAAGATGCTCTCTGTGTTGGTCGTAGCATAAACAATTGATATCTTGTGTCCTGAAAAATGGTTAGACAGAAGTAGTAGCACTGCACAGAACTGCATTTCACTAAAAGCACACTTTGAAAGTTGAGAGCAACCAACCTTGTAACCCTCCAAATCACGCATTTGTATTTGCAGTAGTGACAGATCCCTGAGGATCTGAATGTTGTCCTTATCCCACTTGAGAGCATTGCGGTAACATTTGATGGCTTCATCGTACTTTTTGTCAGATCTCTGCAAAAGCCCATAGACGTGCCAGCACACATGAGACTGTAGGTCATTTCGGAGTCCACGTCGAACATAATCATAAGCTTCTTCCTTGCGGCCCAAGCAGTTCAGCGTGAGACCTTTCATCGCCAAGGTCTCTCCATGTTCGCAGAACTTGGGATTTGAGAGAATTTGCTTGGCGAACTTCAAGCCATTTTTGTATTGTTTGTGCTCGTAACATTTCTGCAAAATTGCAAGCCATTAGAAAGAGTTTATGTCAGCAGCACTTGTGATGGATGGGATGAGGTACAGTTGTTTTTACGTCAATAGCGGGCAATGTTTACGTTTTAAGGTTAAAGCTAAAATGGATCAGACGGGGAAAATCGCGAAGCTAATTGAATCGGGAAATCCGGAGGCCAAACGACATCGGGGAGAATTGCCATTGAGGTTTTTCAATTTTTCAGGCCAAAGAGTGCTTCATCATTAGAGTCAGTCTCGGAGCGATTCTACGCCGGGGGGACCGAGAGTGGGGCTCCAAAACAAAAAATTCGCCGAGCGCTTACTCACCAAGATTCGCTTAAACAAGGCATTTTCTTTGGGTGGCAGAGGATTGCTGGAGGGCATTTTTGTATAAATACAAAAATATAGGTGCTTTTCCACCCGGTAAACTCAATTTTCACCACACAAAACCTCGTGGCCACAAACGAAGAAGTCGATCTTAGATCACGTGATCACTCTCGCGGACGATAATGGCATAATGCTGTTCCGCCGGAAATGCCTAGCGCCACGCACATCGAAAGCGCGCGATTATTCAGTTTTGATTTTGATTTTTTATGTTTATATGTTTTTTAAATAATGTAATGTATAAGCATGATATTACTCGTAATTAATCCTTTATCGAATCATCAGCCTGACTTAATTAATTATTCATGAAGTATATTTTCTACTTGGACAATACTATATAATATATTAAATTAAATCGTTAAAAAATAACTGTTGTTAACTTACGTATAATACTGATCCATTATTGTTATAATCCTATCCTGACGTATAAGGCGTATTGTTGGATACGTCATGTAACAACATTAAAATAAATTTTTGTAAAAATCAAATTTTTCGTAAACAAATTTTTTAAACAAATTTATTTTTGAAAATCCTGCAGTACATTGATGTTAAATGAATTTAATAAGCAATATACAAGTAATTAAACAACATAAACAAGAAATCTAAGTTACTTGAAGTCAATCGAAAGTGCACATCGACCTATCGAATGAAGTTAGCTTGCTTGCTCCGCCTCCGGCATGTCGTCTGTCCGAAATTCTGAATCAAATCAGATGGCGTCATCAGCCGCCAGTAAGCTGTAGCAGGCCGTATTCGGTGCGCTATCGCACTGCGATGTTGAATGCGTGACCGACATGCGAATTTGTAAAATATTTTTTATAAAAATGCCTTAGCAACTGAATAAAATGACGAAAACTGTCGGTCATTTAGTTGGACCCTCTTTTATTTCAAATCATTCAAATCGTATCGATTTAAAAATTACTGCTTTTAGTCAGAAATATTGTTTTTCAAGTATTTTTTAGGTTAAATATAAGGTTAGATTTTATTCAAAATCAGCCTGATAACAATAAAAACAATTTGTTGCGCGTGTTCATGTTGATTTTTTACTGTTAAAATACATTCTTGTAAAATCTACCAATCATGTCATTGATATTAGAAAAACTTTGCAAAAGCATTCTGCTTGAACACTTTGGAACAATTGTTGAACAAACTGCTAGTGATTTGTTTCAACATGGGCCAAGAACTTTAGGGCAAATGAGAAGCACCATAAAACTCCCAATATCAAAGGTAAGCAGATAATTTGTTTAAATTAAATTTGTGCATTCATCAATTTGTACTGTATCATTAACTTAAAAATATTTCAGATAAAGGAATCTTTATGTGTTCTCATTAAGTTTGGAATTGTTTTGTACGAACAAACTGAACGAGGTTTAATTTATAATTTAGACACAGACAAAATTATTGCAATCTTGAGGTATCCAAGGTAAGATATTTTTCTCATCATCTTGCAAAAATTTTTGCTGCAGAGTTTGAAATCATATAATTTTATTTGCAGGTACATGTATTTTGTTGAAAACTGTTGTGGCAATGAAGCAGAGATGATGTTGGAAGAAGTTCTGAAAAATGGCTACGAAACTGCATCTCAAATAATTGTTAAAACTTATAAAAAATTGGAACAGTTTCCACGTGAGTTTTGATTAGTATAAATTGGTTTATATTCAATGATAAATATCAGAGAGATTAAAATAATATTTGTGATAATTTCAGCTGAAAGGCGGTCATCAGTTCCAGTTTTGAAAGATAAGTTTGAACTACTTGTCAAAAATCAATTTTTAATGCGTAGTCTTTGTTCCGATACTTTGAGTGATGTTCCTACAGATAAACCAGACTTTAGTATGCCATCTCTCAACATTAGGGCTCTTACACGTCTTGCTCAGGGTAATGAAACAGAGCCAGCAGGAGACAGTAACATATATTGGAAAGTCAATATTGACAGGTTTACACAAGACTTGAGGTATTTTTTTCAAATGATACTTGCAAACATATGACATTATTTTGTGCAAAACACTAACTTTATATTTTGTCTTTTGGTAGAGATCAAATTTTAGTCAAATCAATAATCAGTCGAATAGACGACAGTGCTGGAGAATTAATGAGACAACTTTTGTACCTCATGTACTTGCGAACAGCATCTTGGGCTGATACATCAATTCCCATTCCAGTCACTGAAATAAAGGATGCAATGAAAAAAAATTTTCCATCCATACTGCCACATCTTGATCAATATCTGCGAATCATAGGTACTTATTTTCCATGTTCATTAAACTCAAAGCCATATCCACTTTCCTTTTCTGTAATTATATGTTAAATATGTTTGATATTTAGAAGAAGACTCAAGCCAATTTATACAAAGAGTGGGAGATTCTGGAGGGGGACAGTATAGTGTAAATATGAAAGAAGCTTTTCATCAATTAGCATGGGCAGTTTTAGAAAATGTAGTCATGGAAAGATTTGGATCCAAGGCTGCTAGAATTTTCAGGTAAATTGAATAAGAAAAAGTATTAAAACAACAGCTTTGATTTTTTGTTATAATAATTTTATAAATCCATTAGGTTAGTAAGGAGTGTGAAGTATATCGAAATAGACAAAATCAACGCAGTAGCCATGATACCAGCAAAAGAAGCCAAACATTTGACTTACAAACTTTTAGAAGAAAATTTTTTACAAATGCAAGAACTGAAAAAAGCTGGAGTAGCTACTGCGCCAACAAAAACATTTTTCTTATTTCACATCGATCTCAACCAGGTTGTAAGAATGACGATCGAACATTGCTATCATGCTCTTTATAACGTTATTCAAAGAAGAGAACACGAAATGACTAGCAATAAAAGAATCATAGACAAAGAATTGAGAATCAAAACGCTGACTGCTAATTTAAAAGAGCACGGCGCAACTGAGGAACAATTGGCTGAAGTATGTTTGCATTTGTTTGCTTTACTAAAATTTAACCAGATCGAATCCATAATAATTTTTTTTCCGTAGATTGCGGAAATGATGACTCCATCGGAAAAATTGCAGATTGAGCGAGTGCACGAAGTTATTAAGAAGCTAGGAACTAATGAATTTTGCATCGACGATACTCTATTTATATTGCAAATGTATATACGTTACCACAGGTGATTTTCGATAAAATCGCACCATGTTATAGTTTATTTGACGGAGATATTATCCGTAACCTTTTTTTTACAAAATAAAGTGATTTATTTTACAAAGAAGAATAAAAACACAGTTGATTTATATAGATATTTATTTATATGTAATAATGAATACGCTTGTAAAATACAAACAACAAAGAGTACCTAACTTTTAAATTATTATATAATAAATATAATGATATATCTATGTTTATAATAGTGCTGTTCTCTATGCGATACAGTACATTTTGTCGATGTCACTATCCTCAGGGAAAAGTCACATCCAGGATCATAAAGTGTTCTCTTTTCTATGTCTTTAGTACATGATTTTGAGGAAAAGTTAGATTAAATGGTTTCGAAACTGCGCCTCGCTCGCGTACATTTTTCTCGTCGATTCATGTAGCACATTGTTTCGCATCTTTTTCGTATTCGTCAACTCTTCAAAATTACAATTGCAAAATCAATAGAATCTTTTTTCTTCACAGCCAACTTGCGCGCGCGTGTACTGTCTTGATTTGATATGCACGTGTTGATTGCGACAATATACTCGGTATATATAAATGTCATTTCGAACCAGTATTCATGTGCGTGTGTGTATTGTGTGCATGTGCGAGTGACGTGCAAATGCCACGGGACTGGTGTATACTCTGCGATGAGGAATTTAAAAGTGAGTGATAGTGATTCCTAGCGGTGGCTTTTCCATTGCATATACTTATTACATAGTCCGTTTGTCTTTATTTTGCGGTTCACCTTAACACTTCCCGTTCACGAGTTAAAAGAACAAAGACCCACTTAACATGCAACATTCCACCTTTTTTTTATAATAAAACTAAAAGTATAATCTCAAACACGCGTCGAGCTTGTGAAGTCAAGACTGAAGCACCATTTCATCGAGAAAACCTCTCGTATCGCGATTGGTTTATCTCCGTTTCGTTAAAATTTTGTATATTCTTTCTCCTTCGCTCGGTATACAACGCAAGACTAACTTAACTACTAAAATAAAAAAATATAACGCGGGACGAGTGTTAAGGTGTCCATAAGAATGTCAATGATTTTGCCGCTCCAAAAGTTATACGTTATACTCTACAGCTCTCATGCGCCATTCATTCGTAATTCTGCACAACTATTTACACGGTTTTCATTTATTTTTTTTTAATTCTCTTCCTTCATACGCACATGTCCCTAGAAGTAACTTGTGTATTACTTAGAAACTAGGTTTGAATTTTTCGGTAAAGCGTTATACTTTATCATACTTTTTTTAGTTTTTTTTTTCTTCTTTATATTCATTAACAACAACGTACATGTAAATGAAGTAGTGAAATGCTTGGAATATTTGAGAGAACTGCGTGTTAGTTCGCCTTTGTATATGTGTATTTTCGTATCTTTTTCTCTTTTCTTATTATTCTTTAAATAATGCATTAGGCGTATCGTTATGGAGATATTAATAGCGTGAACTTTACAATGTTTTTTTTTTTTTGTTTACTATATAGTATTCTCTTTTATACAGCTTTGAGTTCAAAGACAAAGTAGCCGTTCTCTGTCGATTTTTTAACTTTTAAGAGCTGACTGACTACGGCGAGAGTATAATTACAAATTTCCTTTATCCGCTTCTTCGAAGCGTTTACAAAAACAATAAAACAACGGACGTGCCATGCAAAAAGTGAACAAGCGGTTGAACAACGAAACTTGTTTTTGAATCGAGTGTGGATGAACGCATACGTTTTGCTACATCGTTGGCACATTGAGAGCGATTTTATGCCTATTAGTATCTCTCCCTTGTTAAAAGTTTGATGATCGACGTCGTCGTCAATGTTTACAAAAAAATGAAGAGTTACGTATATGGCACATCGGGAACAATTACAGAAGAAAACCAATAAGAAAATGCGGAATTGGCAGGTCCTTCGCTCCTTGATTACTTCCCTTCACCTTCTTACATTCGCCGCAAAATTGACCAAAAATAAGTGTATGCAAAAGTTCGAGTTTCTATATAAATTCGTTGCTAGAAATGATCCTTCGTACTATCGTGTAGGATACAAACAGAAAATAAAGGAAAGCTATACAGAAAACATTTTTAATTTGTAAAAACCAATATACAGAACTGCACTTCTACATACATTTATTTTTGTCGTCATAAATAAAAATACAGTAAAATTCTCGTTAACAATTATTATTTTAATAATACCCTTGCGACAGGACTGATCTTTGGAAGTTACGACTGGCGATAGATAATCTGGCCAAAAGTGTAAAATTTTGAAAACTGTATGTTATATATAGTTTTATTATTATATATGTCGTCTATTAGCTTTAAGTAAACCAAAACTATTAGGCGTCGGATAATATTGATAAATTGATTGGGGTGAATGTCAAAATGTCAGTTTAAAGCCGCAATTGATTTTAAGTAATATTTAAAGCTATCGATCGATTTGTATATAAAAAAAAGGCAACAGATTTTTCATAAAAAAAGTCATTAAGAACTATTAAATATTTAAAAACATCCTCATCCGAGTAATGCATGAATTTTTATTAACACTAAAGAAGTACTTATTGAACAATTTTTTTTGTTTCATGTGATTAACTAATTTAAAAGTGTACAGAATTTATGAAAAAATTTATAGTTTCAATTTAAACTCGCAAATGCTGAATGCATTTCAAAGGCTGGTTTCATAACAAACATAATTTCTGCAGTTAAGAGACTAAAATATAAAACTTAAAAATTATATCCAGTACATAAATCGAACGACACCCAATAGTTTTATTTGAGTACAAAAAATAACGCAAAAGCGATCGAGCGTCGGAAATTCGAGTGGCGATTATTCGAATCCGTCGTTCACAACAAAACTGGCACGTACAACCGTTTTCTATCGCTAGGGACAATGAAAAGTTAATTTCTAAACGCTTAAAAATGATAATAAAATGGTATCGATAATGACGATAATCGGCATAATAATAATGATAATAATAAAATAATAATTTCATAATAATATAATAATAAAAAGTAGCAATAATTATTTATGAGAGCCAATAATAATGACGATATAAGCAATACGATTTCTTGTCGTACAATGAGTAACGGTATTTTATATAATATATTTATATATATTTATATAGTCTATAAGGTTTGCTTCTCGAATAATTTTACACATACAGCTACGTATAGGTACATCACAAGTAATATAGTTACACTGTACAATAATTATATCGTAGTAATATCGACGCACTAGCCACGTCGGCGCCGTCATTTTTTTTCTTCACCTCGCTTCAGCATTAATAATGTCGAGTCGCGCCGGGCCTCGGTCGCGGCCCATTGTACAAATCCATTATATACATAAAATAAATTATTATCAACATTTAAGCTATCCCGCCTGCCACCCAGCGCTGGTGGCGTTATTTGCTTTGTTTTACTAATCCTCTCAATTCATTTTCTTACGATTTTTCGACGTTTCACTCGTCGTCGGTATAAGCAATCTTGCACTACGCACGGACCACTCCGTCGCAGGTTTTCTCTCTTTTATCAACTGTTTTTCTCATCGAAGATACTGGCTCTCTTTGTAAAAATTATATTAGGTACCTTCTTTATTCTAAAATTGCACAGATTGCACATAAATTAAGGGAGATGCGGAGTGATAAATCGAGCGAACAAAGCTTCGAGAGCGAGAAAAATGAAGGCTGAGAGCTCTTTATTCTACTTTCATCTCAATTTCAAATGTACTTCGCATACTGCTTGTTGCAAACAACAAAGAAACAATAATGAGCCAATTGAAAATCGATGCTTTGAAAGTGGAATACTTGCCTTTTCGACTAGTCCCAATAACGCAAGAAAAAACGCTATTTGGCACATAAGTATTTATGATAAAAATATCACATCAAACCCCTAAACATTTTCTTGCGTTTAAACATTACGCCGTTATCAACAGAGACAATTTTTAAAACTACTATATGTTCTATATGTAAAAAGTAAAACTTTAAATAATCAAACAAGTAACACCGACCCTACAGCTGATCAACCGTACGAATACGCAACAATATTAATTCAATGTCATAGTTTTTCGTCTCATTCCTTTCATTTTTCTCAAATTCTCGATCCTTTGCTCGATTCGCGCATTTTTAATGTCCAAGGGCTTAATAAATTACTATCGAAAATTTGTTTATCTAAGTACTAAAGCGCATTTTAATACGCATGGAATCGTCGTGGTTGCTCTTTGTTCAGAATCCCCTTGTTTTTTCCCTTCTTCCACTATTTCCAAATCTCGGATTACTAGTAATCTAACGTGTAAAAGTCGAAACACCACCGACGTCGTTTCACTTGCTTCGGGTCATCATTTATTTTTCTCTATCGCCGAAAGTATCTACACAATAACTAACTTTTTTTTCGTACAATTATTTTTAGCTAGATATGATGAAATGAATTGCGTGTAGAAAAAGAATGCGGGACCGCGTTCTAATTCGCGTTTCCGAAAGTGAAACCAGGCAGGGTGCGCTTCGATTACATAGACAAACTGTTCAGGTGCTGTGTAGTGGCGATGCGAATTTGCATACGTGTACATGTATATATATGTTTACGATATATTACGTATATAATGTATGCGACGCTTCGTAACGATACGCGGCCAGCACCTTCATACTTTTAAAGTCGACTGACTTTTTCTGGCCTCGTGTCGCTCTTTTAGACACACTAAATAGGTATTAGGAACAAGATTTGCCTTCTCGACGGAGAAAGTTTTGTGCAATTGTTCGAAACATATGAAAAATGTTATTATTATTATTTTTTTTTATGTATCTTATTTTGTTCATGCGAAAAGTCTGAGAATTTTCTTTTTGCATTTTCAAAAATTTCCACTGGGATTTCCTTTGGAGAACGCGGCACTCTTCGAGGATCCGAATCCCGCACTTGAGGCGAAGATCCGTTAAGTTCTTAGAGCGCAGTCGCACTTATTCTTTTTGTTTCCCACGAGGAGGTGATCCTCAAGTTCCGAAGCGTAGGCCCTTTGCTTTTCCTTTTCCTACAGCCCAAGTTCATCATTTCTTTTGCTATGTACGTACAATATGTGTGTAACGGCGAAAAAACCTCTTATCACATTTACGTTTCTTCTTGGTTGCACTTTTGATTATCATTTAAAGGGCGACCCGTTTCCCGCACTCGGGTCGCCTCTCGTGAAGTTTCTCACGCACTCTAACTCTACGTATTATTTTCGCTATACGCAATCCTAGAAATACGAGTCGTTCCTTTGCATTGATGCCCTTCACTTGTTTCGTCGGCTTACGACTCCTGAGATGCCCTTGTTTGATTTTTCTCTCTATCGACTTGATTCATCGCAACGAATCTCCCCGACAATTGTGCGACTTTCGAAAATCGACACTTTCGGTCACAGAGTTCTGACGTTCCACCACCGTTTATGCAAAAACTGGCTATCTCTTTTGGAAAAGTCTGTATATATTATAATCGTCTTTTCTTCTCTAGGAATCTCCACACTTGCGCGTCTACGGCTGGGCGTATCTCGCAGCCCGCTCGATGGCACTGTCAGAGATATATAATGCGGCTTCTCCGTCTACGTAATATAACATCACAACCAAAGAGAAAGAACTGTCGGGCTCACCGGTTTGAAACGGCACACTGTAGAAACAACAGACTAACAGAGACACATAATAAAAGAGAAGGATCTGAAGAAGAAGAGAAGAAAGTTCGTCTGCTTGTGCTGGCGGGTAGAGTAAAACCGCTTGTCCGGTCTTCTTTACCAATAGAGATCGTGGCCTCCGAGTCTGGTTGCTCCGGGTTGCCAGATATTCGCTGGCTGACCCGGAGCCACGGTTCAATCCTCGTCGGCGTGGTGCCGGGGACTGGCGTAGCCACCCATGGAGCCCGAGTTATCCGGCGAGAAGTTCATCACGTCCGTAGGACTGAGGCTGTCCTGGGGATAGTAGAACGAGGGGTGGTCGGAGCTCGGTCCCGCGGCGCCGTTGAGCAGAGTAGCCGGTGGCGAGACGGACGGTCGAGCCGATGGACCTGCGCCGCTCGGGTGCTGCTGCTGCTGCTGCTGCTGTCCGCTGAGATCCGACTGGACCGGCGAGAGGAAACCCATTTCGGGGCCGCCATCCCTGCACCAGAGCTGCCTCATTTCGTTGCGACGCTGGCGCATGAGCGACTTGTACTCGGAGATGCGCATCTTCTTGCCATCGACGATGCAGGTGCGCTTCGGGCGAGGCCGGTACCTGTAGTCTGGATGCTTCTCCATGTGCAGCTTCGACAGCCGCGACTGTTCCTCGTAGTACGGCTGTTTCTCCGAATTCGACATGGCCTTCCATCGAGCACCTGTCAACACAGAAACACGGTTAGCGCAAACTTCCACGATTGACCATAGTAAAGACGAGAATGAAGAGGCTTACCGAGTATTTTGGATATGTTCGAGTTGTGCATGTCCGGACAGGCCTTGAGGATTTTCCTACGCTCGTCCTTGGCCCACACCATGAAGGCGTTCATCGGCCGCTTGATATGTGGTTTGTTCTCGCCCTCTCTCTTCTGCTGTCTCACCATTTTCGCTGAAAACGCAAGGATCGATTAGATTATTAGACAGGAAACAATCTTCTCGATCTGCGCAATCGAGGAAATCGGTACCTACCTTTCTCCGCAATGTCCTCCGTGACCTTGTAGCCCGAGTCTCGCCAAACTGCAAAAAACGAATCGTTATCATCTCCATCCACTCGAATCCAAAAAGGTATAAGCAAAAAGAAGCCGCAATAACTCACCGTGCGACGATAGAAAGTCGTCTTCAGGCGGTGGCTCGTCCCTCGCCGACGAGTGTTTCATCTGGCGCTGCTGCTGCGGCGATGGTGGCATCGCACCGGTGCTTGGGGGTGGCATTCCGTAGATCCCGTGCATAGCGAAATGCTTCTCGACCGCGGCAACGGCTGCCGCTGTTGCCGAACCTGAGGGTGCGCTTCCACCTCCCGCCTCTCTTCCGCTATTCTCCTCCTTCGGCATTTTGCCCACTGCAAGCGAATCGTTTACACGGATTAGATATGTTATATACACAAACCGCGAAGTAGTATCGGCCGAGTTTAGCCAGACAGAAACCAATACTCACTAGGCGTGGACAGCGAGCTGAGGTGAGGTGGCAGTCCGGCATATGGCAAACTGGACAGGTAGTTCCTGGGCATGGGCATACCGGTGGGGAAGAGTTTCGGTGCGGTGGCAGCAAGGGGTTGTTCCTGCTGCTGTTGCGGCGATTGTTGCTGTTGCTGGTTATTGGAAGAAGCTGCGGTAGGCCCTTGGGCATCGCTGCCCGGTGACGAGCTCGCCGTCGCACCAGACGACGAGGATGACTTGGGTTTGCTGAGGTTGAGCGGCGCGTCCGGGTCTTGAGGCGTCGGCGGCACCGGCGAAGGTGTCGTTGGTACTGCTGGGATACTGGGCGATGCTGGTCGGTCCTTGTCCAGCTGCGCGTTCGACATCTGGGCGAGGTGTGCTGTCGCCCAGCTTGGGCCTTCACGGTGACTGCTTATCATCTGTAATGAATAGGATGATTATTGAATTATATTTATCGTGTATTGCAGACGACCTTTTTTTTCGTTATCGATTAAGAAGGTTCACCACTTGAATCATGGAAAAATCACTATAAATAGTTGTACTTTCAGCAAACATATTGTTCAAAACTTGCTCGGTAAAATCCAGTAAAAAAAAAACGTCGACTTACGTTAGCAATGGAGTTGATATGACTATGATGCTTGTTTCCGGTGGTAGCCGTAGAGGTGGGTGGTGGCATGGCAGGCGAAGTCAGAGGCATTCCCCTGAGCTGGTCAAGAAACGGTAGGAACATGAGGGACTGTGGAGCAGTCATACCCGTGAGTTGGCCTTTGCTAAGCTGAGCCTGTATGTTGGCTAACTCTTGGATATTATACTGTATCAACTGCTCCTGTTGACGCTTAAGTTGCTCGCTTTGAAGCCGGTGCATCTCCATCTGCTTGGCTGACTCTACACCCATGTGAGATTGGTTGAACTGCAACGAGAAAAGCGTATATACTTATAATTATGAGACTGTAGTGGAATTTCGTATTGTGTGGAGATGACAAAAAAAAAAAAGAAGAAGCGAGAGGTCATCCCGTTGTTATAGACCAATGAAACTTCATTATTCAGCCAAGCTAGGCTCAGTTATGCCGATGATACGTATCCATGACAGCTATACCGCCCACCGGGGCTAAATATAAAGACAGGCGTGCTGCCAGAGTTCCATTCACATATTCTAGCGTTAGCTGCTTGAGCGTAAGAATATGAGAGAAAGAGAGAGAGAGAGAGAGAGAGGTCGTTCTGAATATGCATCCGCGCATTGACGCCAACTGCACCGCCTAAACTTAGCAGCGCAATTACCGAAACATATCCCGCACCATACCATAATACACTCAGGCCGCATCCCCGCTCATTTGCGCTCTCTCGCTGCTTAGGCCTGTCTATATCAGGCAGAGCTTCTTTTCATTCTTGTTTCTCGCGACAGCTGGAGATGAAAATTCGCTCGCGGCAGAAGGAGAGAAAAAGAGAATAAGCTGTGCTAATCGCGTGCGATGAAAGAGAGAGAGAGAGAGAAGTATATATCGGGAAGAAAGAAAAAAAAAACGTTCATGAGCGATACAAAGTTTGCACTATTCCTCGTATCGCGTTCCCAATCGCTCGATCCTCTGCATATAATACTCTATGAATGACGTTCTCTGATCTTCTCTACGCGGAGGAATATTATTGAATCAAGTGTAACTCGAGCGAGTCGTAATAATTTCAAGGGACATATTTCAAAATCTCCAGCCGATAATATATCTCCACAGTATAGAGTCGATGTTTATTATCATCGCCTCTCTCTCTCTCTCCTATACGTATCCTTTTGATATTCCGGTGCGCATACATGTGCGCAAACAAATCGCAGTTATAGACGAGCGAAATGGCTTCTCGAAAGCGATTCCCGCGCTCACAGATCGATGAATGAGACTGAGCTTCTGCATCAGTGGCAAACGCGAAAGCTCTCGATACACACGTGTATATATTACAGAGAGAGAGAGAGAGAGAGAGAGAGAGGGATACGTCAATGTTTACGCATGTGAAATTGGATGAGTCCACGAGAGCGAAAAGCTCGGAGGATAAAAGAAACGTAAATCAGCGTGGATAATGTAGAGCACATCACAGTGAAGAGCAGTAAGCGCCAGAGAGAAGAGATCAAGTCTATCTTTCTCACGCAAGCCAAAGACACACATCACAAAGGCGACTTTGTCTTACAAGCAAGCGAGAGAGTACACTCGCGTCATCGTCTGCCGCTCGACTCGAGTCTCGATCGAGATAATGCATGCGCGAACGCGCGAGAGATGGAACAAACGTCCCCCGCGAGAGAGAGAGAGAGAGGCTTTGAAGAAGAAATTTTTTTCTCTCGTCCTGAGCACTCTCTGCGTGTATTTGTATGTATGGTATATATAAGCGGGTTTATGTACATCGGAATTTATTGGAGTGTTAAATTAGAAGACGCTCGTGAAAAGTTGAGGTTTGAAGTAGCGGCGGACACTTGAGGAAGCTATAATATAGCGAACGCACTGTTTGCTGCGTTATTTTTTTTTGTTCGTCGCGCGAGAAAGAGAGCTTTTGTTGTTGTCGGGGGCCGGATTAATGTGCACGAGAAAAATTATTTCGCGAAAATATATCTGTGGCGCTCGGAACGTTGAAGCGGATTATTATTTTCTCGCGTGAGTATATATAGCCGAGAGATTTTCGCCGCGTGGAAAACATAGAAAGGATAAGTCGATAAGACACTAATGTGTTCGTATAAGCTCTTTTGCGACACTACCATCTGGCTTGTGGCGAAGCTACCTATGATGTGCTTTAATTTTTTCTACATCCATATATATATACACGAGAGAATAAAACTGTCTCTCTCGAAAAAAAAAAAAATATATATATACGAAAAGTCGACGAGAGCAAAAATCGAGCGGCCAAGTTTCGCGCGCGTGGAAAAAGGAAAGATTCGGAGAGGCCCGAGAAGTGTCTTGCGTCGGTCTGCACAGCGACGAGGGACAGCAGAGCAGAGAAAGAGAAAATAAGCCGCGACAGCGCGAGGAGCTCGCTGTCAGCCGGATTATTGTCTTCAGCGCGTCTTATCTTCGCCCGGGGAAAAAGAAAGTCGAGAGTCGCGATTCCCTAGAGACAACACGTCGACGCGACGACTTTCTTCCCTATGCGTCCCTCATACCTCCATGTGTGTCTTCTCTTTTCTTCTCAAGGCGCGGCGGTTTTCGAAATTTATTTACCGAATCGCATTAATATTTTTCCCGCAGCCGACAGCCCTCCCATACATCTATTCACGATGACGCAGTGCGGGTGTAAGGATATTATACGAGGAAAGAATGGATTTTTCATCGATATCCCATCGATGAATTCTCAAAGCGCGTTGTAATTAGCTTCGGCTTAAAGCGTACTTCGCACTGGAAAGGCGTTTCAAATCCGAGAAGAGAGAGAAAAAGAGGGATCCATATTATCAAACACTCGGAAAAATAAAGCGCGAAAGTCTGAATGGAATCACATTCCCGAAAGCAAGCCTCTTAGCTACAGAGCTCTTTGCGCGTTGTAAATGTCATTAACGCGCTCGAGATAGAGAAAGAGAGAGTTTGTCCAGACTCGCGTATATCGCTTTGATCGTCGAGACGATTGCTTGTTTGCTCGAATTAATACGCGCCCGCGTATCCGGTAATTTGCCCACAATTAAAAAGAAAAAAGAAAACATGCCACAAGAAGAAGAAAAAAAAGAAGAAGAAGGGTTAGGAAGAGTGATTAATTCCTAACAAGGCGGGGTGCACTCGAAGAAGCAGGGGAGGGACGCGATATACGCATCGAGGAAAACACCGAAAACGAGAGATAAAGAGGCGGCACAATGCAACCCTTTCTTTCGAGAGATACAATGAGAGCACGCCCTTCTGTCTCCTCCGTAAGCTTTAATTAATTTTGTATGCGCGAGTCAGGGTCGCGAAGAAGTGCGCGCACGCGCGCGCCGGAAGATGGAAAATAATAAATGAGGAGGAGAGGTAGTATAGCACGAGCTCTTCTCTGCGGTAAGTCTATGTATATATGTGTGTATGTGTACAGGGGGAGAGTCTGCGGTGCACCACTGCTGGCCGGGAGTCCACTTGAGGCCGCGGAATATAATGCGAGCGATGCACGTGCCGAGCCTCTGTTCTCTCTCATATACCCCAGACCACCGCACCGGTATACGTTACAGCTTTGTTTCTCTCGCTTCTTTGCTTTTCTCTTCTTTTTTTTTTACTCCTGAGGGTTGGGCCTCTGTGTTTTCTTCTTCTCTCCTTCTTTTTTTTTTCGTTTATTATTATCACGGATCGCTCCTCTACGATCCGTTATATAGCTTCATTCGAATTTCGAGTCGAGACACGTGCGCGATTCTTAAGAACGAGATCGATTCGCCAATTAAGAAACTCGGTTATTTATTTTAAACCAATTCTGAGTTTATTTTCGACGGAACAATGCGGTGGGTTAAAATGACACACGCGCGCGCGCGCGACGTCGACGTCGTAGTCGTCGTCGAAAAAATAACAGTGGCGCGGTGCAGCGAGTGAAAAGAGGAAAAGACAAGTAGACGAGGGAATGCTGCTGGTGCAGCAGCTGCCGAGGCTCATTCAGTTCCGCGAGCGGAGCCCGTTCCTCGGAATTCACGCGACTTGTCGTCTTCCACTTTCTCGCTCTCTCTCTCTCTCTCTCTCTCTCTCTCTCTCTCTTTCGCTGTGGAGCTTTCGCAAGCTTGATGCTCTTTTTGCGTCGTAAAGGTGATGCGCAGCCAGCTTTGTGACGAACGGAAACATTGTTTTTCCAGCAATTAAGAATGAGTTTATTTTTTTTATTTTTGACGCTTCGTCGAATCTCGTATATTACACAGAGCTTTTATCGTTATAATATTCAAAAGAGCTCAACATTTTTAAAATAACTTCTGTGATAGCGTAGTGAACTGAAAGAAATTCAAAGCGCATAACCTGAGCATCGGCAAGTGTGTACAAGTGTGTATACAGGGGAGGAGAGAGCACATGCGCATCGAGAATGAATTTAGCAGTGGCCTCGGTTATTTCCGTCCCATCTTAGCACAATATATCTGTCGCATTATTTATTCGTGGCTTGCCTGCATATTGTGCGCGTGCGAGATTCGTCCTATATCGACCAGCGCATAAACGAGGATCATGTATCCCGACAGCTTTTGACAGCCTCGAATGTACATTGACGTCACTCCCACGTCTCAATACACAACGTCGTGTCGAGCAAAAGCAGCTCGTTGTTCCACGACATCCTACACGACAAGCCGATGTATTGTCGTTATAAATACGTCACAGCTCTTCCAGATGAGTTAGGCTTTATCAATGGGAGGGAGGTTACGCCGACGAGATAACAACGACGACGACGACGACAAGCAGCGAAGAAGAGAAAAAAAAAATGAAAGCGTCCGATTGTGCGGCAGCGACACAATCGCGCGAGAAAAGAGTGCACGAGTATAGTGTACACGAAGCGTCGGGAAATCGATAAAAATGATAAGAGGAAAAGAAACAAGGGCTGCCACGCCAAGCTGCAACAATGCTCGGGTTGTTGCAGTACTCGGACAATGAGCTACAGCAGACAACTCTCCTAACAACCTTCGCAAGAGAGAGCTGACAATGCCAGCGCTAGATAAGAACAGCCGCTTGTTGCCCTCGTTCTGTTTTATGCGGAGCTTTTTTTTCGCCCCGTTATTGTCGCGTCTACAGCCCGCTGAACTCGAGCTTTTCGTAATTTATAAATACGCGAATTTTTTATTTTAAACTCACGGGATCAAAAAATTTCTTTGGCGATCACACACGCAAGAGAAACTTCTCGAGTACTATGCAGTAACGTGAGCTTTTTCGCGGCTGGACTGGCACACACACACACACACACACCGTATGCGCCTTAAATCAAGAAGAAGTTAGTCCAAAGCGTTTTCTTTCCTTTCTCCACGGCGCTTGCTTGCAATTACGAATAAAGTCGTTAGTTCCCGCGCGAACAAGGAGCTACGACAAATTAACGTTTCTCAAGGCATTTTTCTCTTGCTCTCCACTGCCGTCGTCACCGTCGTCGTAGAGGAATATAAGAGAGAAAGAATGAATGACTTTGCTTATTTTAATTACGACTGTTTCTTAATCGCCCTTAATGTCGTCATTTTTCCGCGTGTAATTTCGACTATTTAAAATGCCTGCTTTTTTTCCTGCTTTTTCTGAGAGCGGCCGCACCTTCTGAGAAAGCGCTCGAGAGAAGTTTTGCGTCAAGGAAAGGGTGTGGAGCTTTCTTGTTCCGTATAGAGCTTGAACGAGTGTGTGGATTTCAATTCGTTAATGCAAGCTCTTTATGGCTGGTGTAATGAATGGTTGGTAAAGAGGGAAACGAGTGCTTTCAGTAGATGGTACCGGGCTGTGGTCAGACGGATTTCTTTTTCTTTTAGTCTCAACTTACATTACGGATACAGAGACTGGTTACAGCGAATTCGACGCGAAAATCAATGATATATACGTAACGAGCGCATCAGAAGGAAAAAGAAGAAGAGAAGCAGCAGCAGCAGCAGCATCAGTAGTATCACAACAGACACGGCAGACGAGAAAAAAGGAAGAGGGAAAAAATGCCGACGTGGAAATGGAAATGGAGTGAAGGAGGAGAGGTGGGGGTTCGCGCAATTTGAACGAGTGGCATCAGCCAGAGTCGACGGGTTTAATGAGGTTAGTTGCAATTACATGCGTTAGTACGATACGCCGGAGCAACAGCAGCAGCAGCAGCAGCAGTCGATCTCTAGAGCGAAGGAGAGGAGAGAGCAGGAGAGAGTATTACGCCGACAGTACAGCCCCTTCGACAAAAGGACGACGCTCTGGCACAGATATAACACAGCGGCTCTCGAGGACGAAAAGCTGGAATAGACCAATCGATTGAATTAGTTATTTACTATACAGATATAGTGCCAATGATTTATTAAGGAAAAATCGTCGCGTCGATGCAGCAGATATAGGTATCGCGCGAAAATTGAAATTTTAAGTTATAGACATGAAAAATTTGCCTCATACCGATGATTAAGCTGCGTGAAACGAGAGACGCTCGCGATTCACCACCGCCGCCACCGCCGCTTACTCGTTAGCAGGTATACGCGTGGCTGCGCTTGCAGTAGCAGCCGCGCGATCAAACGGCAAACGCCGCGCGTCGAGATAATTCTTTGATCGTAGCAAGAGATACGCCGCAAGTGAGCACTCGTCTCTGTCTGTTTTGCGCTGGCTGCAGCCGATGCCACCACCGCCGCCAACGGCACTGGCGCGTGATAAAAAAGGGTTTACTTTTTTTTTTTTACTGCACTGCTCGAAGAAGAGAGAAAAAAAAGGTGGGAGCCGCTGCGCGACGTTCATTTAGCGGCTGCTTGAGGCACAAACGAGCCGCAGTGATTCCAGGGGAAGATCCACGAGTTGTGTGTATGTGTTACGTTTGTTGCGCGGGAGGGAAAAAAATCTTCCTAATTGGAGTCGGAATTTTCTCTGTTCCTTCTTCGAAAATCCAAAAATGGTAATAGGATACGTCTCACGCATATTGTATAAGCTGGAGAACGCATGAAAGCACGCGCGGGGAAAAAAAAAACAATATCGATGAAATGAACTTTGTCGAGGCAACACATACATACGCGTGTATATATTCGCAGTGAGAGAGAGAGAGAGCGGCGACTAATACGCAAACGCACGCGCCTTTGAAGCGTGAAATCGCTAGATATCCTCTCTCTCCCGCGGCTCACGTTTGATATGTACAATGTCGCCGCATCGGTATCGCGCACAGAGGAATATACAGTATCGGAGCTCAGAGCCGAGCGGCAAGTAACAACATTCTATTGACCGGACACGCATATACATACAGTTCTCTCTCTCTCTCTCTCTCTCTCTCTCTCTCTCTCTCTCTCGCGGACGAACGATGATTATACTTGCTGATCACCATCGGGCGGGCAGTCCCTCTCTCTCTCTCCCGTCCATATATTGACAAACTCGCGGGAGCCGTCATCCGCGAGAGCTCTCCATTTCTCTGTCTGTCTCTCACTCTCTCTCTCTCTCTCTCTGCGTATACGCTCGTATAGTCTCTATCCGCCTGTCCTCGGGGGGCTTTGTGCGAGCGCGCGTATTTGTTCGCGTAGGTGCGGACGATCCGGGAGAGAGGGAGTATTTGCGCCGCCACCGCCGCATATGCCCAATGAACGTCCGCCCACAATTCTCTCTCTCTCTCTCTCCCATAAAGCACAGAGAGAGAGAGAGAGAGAGAGGAGAGCGACGTGTATACGCAAATGGACAAACGCGTTTCCCCCTTTGTACAGCGCACGGCCTTCACTGGATCGCTTTCTCTCGCTACATGCTCCCGCCCATATAGGTATTACTCTATCCGTTGTGGAGCATCGGCTCGAACGATGATACACACACCGCCACCGCGTGTGTGTATCAGCGCGCGGAGCCCGAATAATAACAACGAATCGCTCGACCCGAAACTCACACTCGCGCGTATTCACTGATCCGAGCGGATTTCACCCCATCGATCCGCTACCGTGCGTTTTGTACCCGATATATAGCCTCTCGCGGATTTTCATGCGTCGTTCTCTCCTCTCTACACACAACGGATAGCTTTAATGTCGACGCTCGCGCAGGATTACGCTTTGTGTATAGCCTCAGCTTTTTATTTCATATCGGCCGGATCGGAAACTGTTATACAACGCTCGCTTGCAGCTTTGTGTTTTTCCAGAAAGTAATCACGCGCTATACAGTAAAAACAACCGAGCGATGGGTATACACTCCTAGGGCGTGACTGCACTGCGGAATCGATCGCTATGCTCAGGAGCAGTACCTATATATACGCGGAATGCATCCACGACGACAGCAACGTATATTTCCGCGCGACGGCGCCACACCTGCAGTATCGCATAACAGGTGGAAAGAGAGGGGCGACGAGCGAGAAAGAGAGAGAGAGAGAGAGAGAAGAGATAAGAAGCCAGGAGAGGGAGACCCCCACTCGAGGAGCTCACCGCTAAGTTGAGCGACGACGACGGAACATTACTATACGCCCTCTGCCCGCGCGCGCGCGCGCGCTCGCCAGAGAGAGGAGGAGAAAAACGAGACCGCCTTCCTCGCGACTATACCACTGCTCTAGACTTTTCTTTGTCGTATAACTGTAGTAGTTACTCCCCCTATTCTCCTCTTCCGAGATTTTCCCTCCGAGATTGCGCGTAGCCGGGACCACCACAGCATCGAAGCTTTGTGTTCCTAGAGCTGTGCGCAGACTCTCGCTTACTTTCGTCCTTCTGCGCCGCTAAAATGGCGAACGCTCCTCTCTCTCTCTCTCTCTCTCTCTCTCTTTGTTCGTGCTGTCTATAGGATTGTTCAACGTTCGTGGATTCTTTCGTCAAGTTGCTGATTAGTAGTGTCGTAATCGAAGAAAAAAAAATCGGTGCATATCACGACTAATGAAGCAGCGAAATTCTTCCTCATGAATCTTTCATTTCCGCTCGTTTTGATTTCGCCGCGCTATATACTCGACTTTTTTCCAGACAGGTGTCTCGCGTTTAATTTTTTCAATCCGGCACGCGCGCTACCCTATTATACGCTCTTTTTTTTACCTTCGCACGTGTACGTATAAAAAAAGGTCAACGATTGTACCGAGAGAGAACAGCATCACGCGAGATTTACCTACAAAGCGGAGGAATTTTTTTGCCACTGCGCTGCGGATAAGTATATACATCTGTATACTCTCGTTACATCGTCGAGTGTGTATTGCGTTTCGAAGAATACCGGGAGAAACAATAACACAGTATAGCTCGCTCGTGTTCTAAGCGAGTAAAAAAAAAATAAACAGTTGCAATTTTCGTCCCGATACATTTCCGTGCGCGTGTGTGTGTGTGCAGCAAAGACGGATCGCGTGGTGTAACAAGGGCACACGCGAAAAGCAAAGGCTCTCTTGGCCGCAAAAATGCAGGAGCCGCGTGCAGATAATACTGCTGCAACGTATATATATACGCGTCATTACCCCCTTTGGCTCGTTTACGTTCTTCTCGATATCTTGCGCCTCTTTTTTTCTCAACGATGCGCGTTGTTGTTGCATTATGCATTATCTTTCTCTCCAGTCTCTTTCGTGATCGATATAGACGCAAAGATTCTCCGAATAACGCAAAGCCGTGAGAAGCGATCACCACGAGTTTCTCGGTGCACACACGCGTCCCATTGTCGGAATTCTTCTCGGAGTAATAACTCTGTGTGTGTGTGTGTGTGTACTAGGAAATCGCAACGTACCTCCGCGGCCCAACTTCGTCCGAGAATAAACGGGATTATAACGAATTAATAATATACTCTCTCTCTCTCAGTTGGCCGAAAATGGATTGATACAATTCTATAAGCGCGCGTTTGCAGAGATTATAAGGCCAGCCGCTGCTGCTGGGCGGTGCAAAGTTGGAACGCTCGCGGATCAATAAATCTACGAACGTATATTTAGTTATCTTGGATCTCGGCGTAGCAGCAGCAGCAGCAGCAGCAGCACTCGTATTCTTGTTATGTGTTATCTCACCGGTATTATACGATCGGCTGTGATATTTCAGTCCTTCTTTCTCTCTTCCTCTCTTTCTCGCTCTCTGGACTTCCGATCCGTCGTCGTCGACGGCCTAAAAACGCGAGTATCCGGCATGTCGTCGCGCGACTTTTTTTTACGATTCGTATATAATAGAGTGCGTATATTTTCAATCTGAAAGAGATTCGAAACTCACCTTGGAAGACTCCTTCTGTATCTTCTGTTCTCGCATCAGCATCAGATGCTGGATAAATTCGGATATCTGGCGTTCGGTTACGTTTTCGGAGCTGAAAAATCGACATAAATAGTCCATTAGAGCTGTGTCCACGTTCTGTGTTCGGTCCGTAGGCGATGGTGTCACGCTGTTCGCCAGGCTACTACTGCTACTGCAAATACACATAGAAGAAAACAATCGTTAGTACAATTATTTACAATGAAAAAAAAAAAAAAAAAAAAAAATTATGGATAAAAGTCACCAGGGGTATATAGGTTCATATACAGCCCGGTTTTGTTCCCAAACGAGCCATCCGACCTCCAGGCTGTGCACAACACTCGCTGCTGCGACTGGTGAATAATAGATGGGGTCGCGGCCGCGCAATCTCGCCGGACAGTGTTTGCCCGGGTGATGGGGCCGCCGGCGGTACGGTACAGCCCCACCCGTGTTATACTACATGGCTCGCTTTTATATACACGGCTAGCGGGTGGAAAAACCGAGCTACTGCTGCAGGAATAAGTGATGCGCGCTTCGCATTGTACGCTAGTGTCTCTCTGCGGAACTTTCTTTATATACGCCTCTTTATCTCCCGTCTCCGGCTCTTTTACTTTTCTCTCGGCGACTATAGACGCGAGCGGAGAGGACACGCAGAGTAGAGAGAGTAGAATCAGCAGCTGAAATGCAAGGCTGAGTCCTTCAACAAGCTTTGCCAAGCTACTCCCAATCTTCCGTATCTAGGCCAGTATGCGAACGCGAGCGGGGACCAAGAGAGTCGATTGCGAAATTATATACGTTCGCCCGTGTGCGTCATTTTCTTCTCCTACTTTGCGAGATTTTATAAGCTGTATATTATACGCTTCTCTTTGGGGTAGGACGCTGAGAGTATAATCGAGAGAGAACCAGAGGAGAGCTTTCTTTGTAGCTGCGGCGAACTAGGACAGAAATCGTTGATGTCAACTCCCTCGGGCATCTGGGAAAAATCTTGCTTATCGCTATGCTGGGGTCAAGATAAGCATCGGTTATTCTTTGGACCTTCTGTTCTCATGATGCACCAGCGTGTGACAAAAGCGTATGGATCGATAATCATACTGGGAGGTGCGATCGCGTACACGCATATACTCGTTTATGCAATGCGTTTATCATATCTCTAAACACTGTCGCGGCTTTTTTCGAATCTCCGACAACGACGAGCAGCTGATTATATAGCCAATGAGGAAAAACAGCGACGACGTCTGTATGTATAGACACTTTTTGCATCGCGTGCTCGTATACCACAGAGCAGCATAAGTCATGCGCTCAAGTTTTACGAAACAATTGCGCGCGACGACGAGATCCCGCGTGTAAAAAGCTCATTTTGACTATTCTGAGCGCGAGCATGCAATAGAAATGCCAAAAATTTAACATCTATTCTGCGTGACGTAAATCAAACAGCCGGTACGAAGCTAAAGATATTGGCCATTGTTTTTGGTAAACTCTCCGCGCTTTTGACTAAAATCCAAGAGCTGAGAGTACCAGCGTGCACCGCGCACACGTCATATTAAGCGTGTATACGAGCTGAGTAGTAGTAGTAGTAGCATTGGGTTTTGGCCGGAGGCGAGTTATTTCGCTCGTCGAGTACTGCCAACTTTGAAAACGTTAAAATTCGTTTTATCAATGCCTCGAACCGACTGACGACGACTGACTAGCTATCGCTAGTCAAGCTGATGAGTTTATACCGGTGTAACGGATCAATTATAAAATTTGATCGTCGTTGACAAATTGTTATATTAGAGATCTATATAAATGTGCAACGCGAGAGAGCAATTTTTTTTCCTAAATTTAATCTAGTATATTCGAACGCGGTATAATTCCGAGCATCGGGAAAGGAAAAAAAGAAAGATGGAATAATCGTTAAAGCTTATCTCGCACGCTACTTCGACTGGGAATGAGTTATCGAGAAAGAGATACCGAATGACTATGGAACCTGCGCGAAAAAAAAACGCGCTCGCTCACGGGAAAAAGTATCTTTCACCCGCGCGCACGATAAGAACGATACAAAGAGCTCGGTTATACGCATTATTGTGCGAGCGGATGACCATTCAATTTTTTGGTCGGCTGTTGACACACACATATAACTCTCTCTCTCGAGGGAGCAGAGAGAGAGAGAGAGAGAGATACGAATGGGTTCGCCTAATTCCTTATCGTCTGAGCTACAACAGCAGCACCTATATTTCGACCCGACGATAAAATCATACGCTTCCAAATATATATAAACTCGGGCATTATTCTCGGGCTCGAGCTCTCGACAATTCAGTGGCGGCGGTTTCTTTTTTTATTTATCCTTTCGATAAGAGAGAGAACACGAAGCGATGACGAACACACTCCTTCCCGACGCGATTTTTACGACCGGCGGCTCTTTATACGATTTCGCGATTCAAATGGATGCTGCTTCTGGATTTGCATTAACCCACTTTCGAAATTCCGAGTGAAAGCCGAAGACGCGTATGTGTACACACATGGGAGATTTTTCTCTCGCTCTCGTCTATACACTGGATAGCGGCACGGCGATTGGGCTAATTACGAAATTACGATAAAAGTGTACATCTCGTCTCCGGTGAATTTCCTATAGCTCTCGATATTAGAAAATGTATATAGGGAGAGTATAAATAACGAACCTGTGCGTATTGTGGCTGGTAGGCGTGGAGGAAGGCGGCGGCGTCCGCCTGTTGTTGGCGTCCTCGAGCGAGAGAGATCCACTGTTCATCTTACAGGTAAGTCTCTTGAGGACGTCGTCCATGGAACGCTTGCCACCGGGTGCGCTCGTCGGCCCCGTGCCGTTATTATTGTTGTTGTTCTGGGTGACGGTGTTGTTGTTGTTGTGGTGGGGATGGTGCTGGTGGTGGGGGTAGTAGGGATGGTCAGAGGGCAGCAGGAGCGCGGGCGGCGAGCCACACTCCGAGGAGCTCGCGGCCTGCTCCTGAGCCTGCTGTTGCTGTTGCTGGCTCCCGGAGGACGAGTTCGTCCGGTGGTGGTGGTGATGGTGCGGGTGGTGGTGCGCGTGATGCGGGTGGTAGCCGTCGGGTCCGGTCGCCGCGGCCACGGCGGCGACGACCCCCAGCAGCTGCTGGAGCCTCTGGCGCTTGGCCGCGGGTGGCGAGCTCGGCGACGGGGACGAGCAGATCTCGGGCTCGCTCGTCGTCGCGGGGGACGAGCAGCCGGACGACTCGCCAGGCGCTAGGGGGTAGCTCGGCGCCTGGTGCGGCTGGTCGTCCGCCTCGGCTGTGGCGCTGCTGCTGTTGTTGTTATTGTTGTTGTTGTTGTTGTTGTTGTGGATGAGGGCGATGGACTCGTCGGAGTTGATGCAGTTGCTCGTCTGCAGCTCGCCGCTGGGGCAAGCCAGGGACGAGCTTGTGTCCTCCTCTTCCTCGGCGCCCGCCACCGTCCCCTGCTGACCACCCCCGCCCTCCGATAACTTTGTTGGTGGCGACTTCCTCTTCGAGGACATCCTTAGCCTGCAAGCAAATTTACGACGCGTTTTTTATTCACTGTTTTGTTGACAATCGCAAATATATTGTTATTATTATAATAATTGTGAAAGACGCATATTCATTCATGCTATAATTTATCTCATGTTCGTATAGCGAAAGGAAGGCTCTCGACCATAAAAATTTTTTAATCAAAATTCTCTCAGCATGGCGCAACGAGCGTTTAGAAATTCCAGAATCGGCCCCATCTCTCTTCGCCGTAACGCAAACAATTCGTCACGATTAATATTCGAAATTCTGAAGATTCTTGCGTTCGCGCGAGCGGCAATTCGACCAACGGAAATTATCATCGGCCGATGCTCTCTAGGAATATAGGTTGCGGAAAGGATAAGCTTTAGAAGTCGACAGAATGGTCTCCCTTCCCTCCATCGTCGTTCCTTACGTGCTTCCGAGCTTCAACCCGAAGTCCGTACACGTGAGTCGTTAACGAACAGACTCGAGAATCTCTAAAATACACATCTGCTCTACCGGGCGACAGAGATCGCCTCGATAATTTGGCTGTAGGACTCTGGGCTTCGGCTTCTATCCATCAATTTCCGTTTACAAATTACTAAATCTAAATCGCGAAATTAACTAGCTGCAGTAGCGATGGCACGTAAATCGCGCGAATTTTCGGTTTTCGGGGGAAAGACAAGCTGAATCATTATAGCTTGATTTGATAATTGTCGCGCGTTTGGATTTTTATTAGTGAATCATCGCTGGGAAAGCTTATTATGTAGTCGTGAATCATTGCGTGTTATTTTCGAATTGTTATTTTTGTCAACAATCGTCAAGTGATAATAAAACTATATAACCACGGCTATAATGGTTGTATCGCAAATGTAATGTGTTCCCGCGCACGCATGGAGATTATCCGAAACCGAGTCAAAAATACGCCTCGTATCTGAATCCTAAAAAAATTTACGTAAATCTAATTCGCAAATAAGCATTATCGTCGCTGGCGACAATTATCATACGTAACTCCAAAGGTCTGACTTTACGCGTTACGCAAGTAAATTTCGTCTTTCTTTTTACTCGTTCTGCAACCAAAAAAAAAAAAAAACATTTTAAACATCCTCGAAAGAAGCTCATCCTGCTCATTATCTGGGATCAAAAGCCCCGACGCCTTGGTTTTTCCTCGCTGAAAAATCCGTCTACAAGCCACCAGTAGCATCACCGCGCGATATATGTAATGGGCTATCATTAACGTACGAGCTCTCTTGCCGCCGACATGCGCTGTGCATTGTAGAATTGCAGTGTATAAGTATGCGGGGGGAGGGTGCAATAGCATAATCGTGTATGAGCCAACTGTTAATGTCGACGCGTTGACAGATAGCACGCGGTTATTTATCGCTGCCGATAGAGCCGAGATATACGCATAGCAGCCAGTTTCTCGTCTCTCATTTTTGTCAAGGAGTTAGTCGTGTATTCTATAATAAATTGCGCTACATTTTTCTAGATAAAAGCTTTAAACGTTTCTTAGATCGCGTTATCTGTAACGCACGATATATAGACGCCGTACGAAAAATTTTTGTCTGTATCATAGGAACGGTCGCTGATCTTCGCGTGCTTGTCTTCTCGCTCTAATGAATCGAACGTTCTCGGCGATCTACGCGTAGTTATAGTCGCGCGGCTGTGCATGTATTTACGAGTGCTCCTGTACTCCTTTTTTGCATCTAGGAGTGTAATTAGAAAAAAGGCTCGTGCCGTGTTAGCTTATATGCCAAGTGTGTTCTGTGACGCGCTATAAATTGTTCTGCACGTGCTCTTGCTTCAGTCGCCGCATAAATCACGCGAATCGAGTACCTATCCGCAACTGACGTATGAAAGTTGTCGCAGAGTAACAAACTCTTTTAATTGCCGGTGTCGGAGAGATTTTCACTACCAAGTGAAATATACAGTTAGATCGATGACTGGCTAATAAACGGCTGGTTATATGCATAAAAAATAATCGATAAATCGCGGGAGGTCGGATTATTGAAATTTTTTTTCGCTGTTTATGATTGAGATAGCGACTTTGTTGCAAAAACAATGTATTTCCAGATAAGCGATGACGTTAATGATTTTGATTCGAAAAATGCTGCGGATTGTGTTTCCAAATCCTATACATTTTCCGCGTAGAATAAGATAACGATTTCTTTTTCAACTTCGATAAGAATTGAAAGTGGCGTGTTATAGAACTATAGGAAAATTTGCGACATTACAGCTGCACGAGATCAAACACAAAAACTCGCCATCACTTTATCAGACATCAGCGATTGATGCTTGAACAAATTCTCAAAAATACATACTCCTATCGCGTTTAGACGACGCTCATACAATTATGCAAAGTATATTACTTTCATTGTTATCACTCGGAAGATATCTGGAGTGAAAATCTGAAGCATAAACAAAATGCGTCAGTGTATCGGATGCAAAGAATTGTTACGCAACCGAGCGCTCTGATCTCCGTGTTTCACACGTGATTTTTTTCTCAAATCATCGACAAAGTTATATAGTTTAATCTCTCGAGAGCGAGGAGGAAAAAAAAAAAGAAAGAAAAAGGCAATTCACGTGATATGCGCGAGCGCAGACCATCATCAGTTGTACCAAAGCCACGGGATAAACACAGACGCGTCTGTGTGTATATAGGCATTCAGAAGAAAGAGAAGTTTTTCGAGTGAGAGAGAATACGTCTCGCGCAACCGGACGCAATCACTTCGCGGCGATGCGTTATGGGTCTTATATACTACTTGGAGCCCTGTCTAAAAGGCTGAACAAAAACAGAAGGCACCGAGTGAAATATTTTTAACAGACCTCCAGATGTCGTCAGTCGGATTTTTATGCCGTATACTCACGCGCGCTTTTTCGGAATATCGTATGCGCGCTTCGAGCACACGTGCAGGACCAGCGCGTATATCTCGCCGATATATATTTTCTTTTATGATGAACGTATTCTCGCGGCTCGTCGGTTCGTTTGATGTTTTTAAAATAAATCCGCTTTTCCTTCGTTGCCGGCGTATACTGCGGAAGAGAAACTCTCTCGTATACTCTCTATTATCCGTTTTATTAAGCTTCATTGTGTTACCGATTATCTGCTCTCTATGTGTGCGCGGGTTACATAATGGGGAAAACGCGCGATTCATCGGGAGCTATATGTGTGTGCAACAGTGTGGGGGGAAGACAACTGCGAAGTTTTTGCGTATATGCGTATACGTGCGATATCAGCGTGTCTCGATTACGTAATTTCGCCAATATAAGACAGCGTGTGTCGTATACGCTGGTAACTGCGTATAATGCGTTTTCGTTGCAAAATGGAAATTATCCAAGTTCATTGTCGTTCAAGTTCATTGTATATTGGGAAATCCGCTAATCGCGATACGAGTCTTCTTTTTAAAAAAGCGATCGTTACATATATATATATGTGAATACAAAAAAGTACTAAGACGAATCGCGTGAGCGATGCTTAGAGCGATAATTCAGCGCCGCTTATTTTTATATTTTGGAGAGACTATAATCCTTCTTGCAATTTCTCCCGCGCGCGAGCGCTTCTGTTACGACTATCTCTCGGACACATTATGAAATTGCAACATTTATGGATATTCAGTGAGCTTAATGGAGTAGAGATAACGCCGCAGCTAATCTCTTCTTCTTCTCTCTTACTCTGTCGTTCCGTTCCCGTATATGTATACGTGTGCTATTCGCGCGACGGTTTATCGAGAAAGGTCGAATATCCCGCGCAGTCACACTTATACTTAGTCGATAAAACATTATCACTGGAAACAATGTTATGACTAAATTTAAAATTACGCTATATAAACGCCGACTTACGAGTGACGGTAAAGTAAAATATATTGTTAACTTTTTGAATCCAGATTTCGACCAGACTCTGACATTTTTGAATGATTTGTTCCAGGAATAGTAAAACAAACCCTAGAAACAGGAACCATTAAAATTGATCGCATAGCGCTCGACTTTCTATTAGCCTCACAATGGGAACGTGTTTTTTTTTCTAGAGCTGCAGCAACGCCGCATCTGTTCTGGCTCAAGTGACACATCGCAGGGATGGACTCTGCGGCATACAGGCGGCGAGACTCCTTGGAAGTCAAGACCACAGCTGAATACTCTTACGTGCTCTCTGCAGTAGATTTTAATACACTCGAAGCGTAAATAATGCATTTCCGAATCACGACGTCGCGGCGAGAGTTTTCTCCTATATAAACTCGTAAAAACGCGAAGAAAACAAAAATAAAAATTTCACGCAGCAACTGACCATCACCGACGAAAATTAGATTCATATAACAGACAATAACAACGACAAGGTCTCTCGTATCGAAGTCACCCCTGTTAGAACTCGATCTCCCCTTTCAAAATTTAACGAGCCGGTGACCCGCGCGTTAAAAAATTCAGCAGCTTTAAATTTTACATAATCCCGCAGCGTACATACTGTCATATATACTATCTCTCTCCTCAGAAGCTAGACGAGGAAAAGAGCAAGAAAGCGTATAGTAGAAGCACGATGACGAAAAAATAAAAAGAGAGTAGATAACTCGCACAAGAAAATGACAAAGTTGCGCTGGAGAAGATGAAGAAGAAAAAAGGCGGCTCCGGGCGCAGCGTAACGAAGAAGTGGGACGAGGGTAGCCGCGCGAAGAGAGAAAGCCATATCGTTAGTATTCTTTATAGAGGCTACGGAGAGAGAGAGAGAGAAAGAGGGATATGCTCTACATAATGGAGTCCCGGCTAGAACGCTCTTCTTTTGAAGCTTGCGCGCGCGGCCGATCTCTTGTTTATGTATGAAGCGGCGGTAGCAACGGACCACACCCGCGCACACATATATATATACACGTTTTCTCGATGTACATTCACACACGAAGTGAAGCTTGCAAGCGTATGTCGTAGTCGGTTATCCCGCCACTGTGTGTATACGTATAATACATAGGCGAAAACTAGAGAACTGCTGGCAGTGAGAGAGCGCGCAAAATACATACATTCACGGTAGCTTGACAACGCGTCGCTCTCGGATGTAAAAGCAATCTTGTGTCAGCGGGTTTCCTTCTCGCTCTGAGAATACGTTATCAGTGCGCTCATGCACAGGGCGCACACAGTTGCATTGGAGCTAGTGTCGTCCTCGCTTTTCCGCGTTCTCTCCCTTTCTCTATTCCTCCCGCGCGCGCTATCACTGCAGATAGAGAGCAGCTGTTTCTTTTTCTCTTCCCGTGAGGGAGAAAGAGAAATATAGAGCAAGCGTATAGCTCTAGGAAGTCGAGCTCTTTTGCTCGTCGCTTCTTTCCATCTCGCTTTATTTCCTCCACTTCTTTACGCTTCGTCTCTATTTTCTCCCTTTACTTCCCGCCGGTGGCGGCTCGCTCTGTCGTCATCGTCGTCGTCGGAAGCAAAGTTTTGCGCGAGCGCTTCTGTATTTGGCCTCTCTTTTTCTCTTTCTCTCGCTCTCTATCTCTCCGCCGGTAATTTCGTATAGCACCAGCAGTCTAGGAAAAGCTTCTGTACACACGCAGAGAGAGAGAGAGAGAGAGAGGCTCTCACCGCCGGGGCAAAACTTCGTTATCAGGAAGTGAACGAAGGACGAGAGAGGATGCGCGGACAGAGGCAAATAGTATATAGAAGGACTTCCTGTGTTGGTTGGAGGAAGGGTGGATGCATCGTATACGCGCTTCGTCCTTATTAGGATAATGCACGGATTCGAGGAGGGATGAAGCTGTATAGCACGTGTGGCCAGTATAGGAAAAAAAAAGAAGACGCGTCTGGCTGTATTAAACTGGGCTAATGACGGGCCGATCTGTGTACCGTTATACGACTATTCTGAATTGTAAATTCATTGTGCCTCACTCTTTGTGGATCTTCTTGAAGAATAATTTCCGTGACTTATGGCCGTCATTTATCAACTACGAAAAAAAAGAGCTTTAGATTCCGGCATTTAATTTTTTTCAAGAAGGTTTACGAAATTACGAAACACAATAATTAGTATTGTGCCTACGCGTATAACGATCGTTCAGGGCAGCTCTCTCTCTCTCTATAGCATCCGCATTATTAGAAGAAAGAAGGACAGCGCGAAAGCCCACTGGCACAAGAAACCACGGGGCCTTCTGGACGAGAAAAAGAGAGAGAGAGAGAGAGCATGGGTTTAAAGAAGTGTATGCGGCCATGTGTTCAGTGTCAAGTTGCGCGCGTGCAAGCTCGCCGCTATATATGCACACATGCGTGTGTGCGGCGCATAGAGAGAGCTAGAGGGAGTCGTTTTCTTCTTCTCGGTCTGCAGCCGTTGCTTCCTTCTCCTCTCCTTTTCTTCATCATCTTCGTGACCCGTCTTTCATTCGCTCCTTCTACGAATCAACGCAAACTGGGGAGGAAGAAAGCGAGATAGAAAAACAATTAGCCGCTTTGTGTTTTCACATCGGCTATTCTTTGAAGCTCGCGGGAATAGATTAATCGTTCGGGATTGTGTGATTTTCAATTTTACCCGCTTGGACGATGAAATAACAACGATAAATTCATGCGCATAATACGGCGGCGGCGAAGGATTATTTAAATTCTAATATACCCGAGCTCGCCTCATTATTTCGTCAAAGTACGTGAGCTCCACGAAGGAGAAGAATACTATACACGGAGGAATGTAATACAACGAAAAAAAAAAGGTGAGCGAAGAACAAGAGAGAGAAATCGTTCTCTCTCTTTCTTGCGCGCAAGCGAGGAGAGCGTGTTTGAAAGGAGACACACAGAGGTTTCTTCATCTGGCTGCCGCTTCTTAATTTCCTCGCGGAACAATTCCTTCGTCCGGGCTCTCTCTCTCTCTCTCTCGCTTGCTCGGCAGGTCGTTATACCGCGGATGAATGGTGCACGTGCACAACAATTACTTCTTCCTTTCCTCTCATCTTCGGGGAGCACATATACCACACACGCGGCATTCATTTCTCATAGACAGCGCTGCTGCTGCTTCTCGCGGGGGAAGAGAAGAAGCTCGAAAGAGCGAGATGCAAATAGGCAAATGAGGAAGAGACGTGCACGGATGTATTATTATTCTCTCTCTCTCTCTCTCTCTCTTTTGAGCTTTCGATTTCCTCGCGACGGAATTTCGTCCGTGAGTTCTTCGGTTGGAGAAATAAGGGTTACATATACTAATGTATTCATCGAGATGAGACAGACGCTCTCTTACCATCAGATAGAGATGCGAGAGAGATTCCTAGCGTATTACGGCGAATAAAGCAACCGGCTAGATAATAAAGAGAGGGCCGTGAGGGAGAGATCCGCTCCGGGATACACATGCGCGCACAGACACATGTTCAGGGCAGATTGAGACTTTGGAGCATGGGAACAAAGCGCGTAGCATCTGGAACGCGTTAGAGTTCTCCGGAACGTATAGGCAATAGCGCTCTCTGGCTTGGTTCCTCAAACAAAACCTATGTGTGTGTGTGTGGTGCCTCCTCTCTCCTCTTTCAGCAGCATACAACGCCCACGTGTGCGCAGTCCATAATGTAACCTTGCCGCTCTCTCTCTCTCTCTCTCTCTCTCTCTCTCTCTCTCTCTTTTTTCTGCATCGAAGTAGTAGTGCTGGTGTGTTAGGCACAACGGGCTGCAGGTCGAACAAAGCGCGCGCGAACGGCTAATGCGTATATATATGCGAACGGACGGTACTTTAGGCCGTATCTGCCCTATTCATCATCATCAACACACAGTGCCACTGGCAGCGGTGGCGGCGGAGGCATCCTTTGCTTCCGAGCGCTATATCTGCTTCTGCTGCTGCTGCAGACAGACAGAGAGAGAGAGAGAGAGAGAGAGAGGAAATACCGTTCTCTCTGCTGCAGTACACAGGTCTCGCTGTCTGCAGCGGTTTGCAAGGAACTCGCCTGCAGCCTTTAATGGCTCGCGCGCGCGCGAGCGCAAGCAGAAGCGCTGCTCTCTCTCTCTCTGCACACCAGTCAAAGACTGACTCCCCCCTCCCACCTCTCGACTGTACTGTGAAAAGAATCGTATTATAGCCGCTACTGCGCTCTTCTGCCGCCGCGTTGCGCGCACCGCTATTAGCCGTTTTGCGGTTTATTTATTGCCGCTAGGATAATGCATGCGCGCTTTTTGCGAGCATTGTTGAGAGCGAAGCAAGAGAAAGAGAGGGAGAACGGTTGCGCTTTGTTTTTTTTCTCTCTCTCTCTCTCTCTCTTCTTTCTCTCGCATGCCCGGCATAGATTTTTGTTGTATATATGCTCGAGCCGCGAGCGGGTTAAAAATCGTTCGCGTTCAATGGGATGCTATTCGTATTCTCTGATTGCCTCGCATTCTTGATTTAGTGAAAAATTCGCGTGTATACTCTGCTGCTGCTGCTGCTGCTGCTTCAGGCCATCAATCACACGCGAACTATACACGCTTCCTGTTAATCATTTCTCTCGAATCTGAGCGTGTGTGCGTATTATATACGGTGGAAAATGTACCGAGAGTATTTTCATTGCGGTCTACGCTGATGTATATTGTGAATCAACGATTTATCACGAAAAATCTCTTTGGGGAATCGAACGACGTTAGTCATGCAAAAATAGAGCTCACAGTGTGTTTCCTGGAGAAAAATAAAACATACAAAGTTTCTCTTCGAAATATAATGCAACGCGAGAGAGATGTCGTGCAGCTGCGACTTTGCGAAGACAAGTCTTCTTTTTATGCGCTGAAAATACGAGTGGGATTGCAAATGAGCATAATTTAAGTGATAATGCACTCGCTCTTTGTGGAACTATGAAATCATTCAACCGCGTATAAATCAAAAGTTTATTTTTACTTAAAGAGCAACCACACACACACACACGCGCGCGACTTCGCACCTTGGTTTCATAATTCGATTGTCTTATCTCTCTTGGCATTATGCATTCGCCGAGCTTACGCGCGCTATTATTGCTCATCGGCGCTTGTTATATAAAAAAAAAAAGATTATGAATTAATAATAGTGCAAACGACATTGCATGATAATGTAACAAACACAAAAGTGTCAAGGTCGAATACCTGTGCGCGCACCTTCCTTATCGCTGCTTTATTAAAAAGTCAGAAGCAGTAGTACGCACGGATTAGACGTGATAATTACTGCCCTTGTCTGGAGCTATTATAACAGTAATTAGCATTTAATTATCGCGAAAACACTCTGTGCCATGATATTCACTGGAGGTTCATTATTATGAACTTGATTCTCGAGAAACTCGATGTCTATCTCGCTTTTAAGAATACAATTCAGACCAGAATAAGCGAGCTGTTTTCGTTACATACGCGCTTCAGTGGTAAACTGCAAAATTAGTTCAACTTCATTTTAAAAACAACTGAAAGCTGTTCCGGCAATTAATTTCGAACGTTTGTTTCATTAATTTATATTCGAGAGTAAATAATCGTAATTCATTCGTGCGTCTACTCAATCAAGCTACATTTATTAACATTTTAAACTGTATTTTTTACGCTACAACAACGAAATTGTGTGATAAGTAGTTTTACTGTTCTCTAAAAATAGCAAGCTGTAGTCTAATCTTTGTGAGATTTGGTGTACATACGATAATAAAGTGTGACTTATCTTCGAGTTTTTTTAACCGTACTCACAAGTATCTTCGAAAAGAAAGGAGAAAGAGAAGATTTTTGTTGCACGAGTAAACGTGGCAAGTGAGTAGTACATCATGAGTAAATTAATCGAAGAGAAAATGCTCTGATCGTTTTAATTTATCGTTGCGATGATTGACTGGAAAACGTCGACCTTGACCTCGGAATAGAAACGCAATGATAAAGGAAAGTTTTAGTTTCACACACACACGTTTCAGCAGCACTCGATTATAAAGCGAAAGTGTCATTGATTTTTCCCAGTTATTTTTCAACAATTTTATGCAAACTGTAGAATAGAGTCGAACGTCAACCATTTTTATTTTTGTCAATGTCGAGCACTCATAGGATTTATATTGTGCAATCGTGAAGAAGTATAATGAAAGAGGCACATCCGGTATTATATCAACGCCATTGTTTATATCTAGCTTTTTCCTTCCAATTGCACAACTTTGAAGACGATTATTCGTTTCTCGCATTATCGTATTGTATTATCGATACACACGCAGAGAGCAGCTCTACACACACGAGCTCCATTTATTATCTCGTGCTTTTTTTCCCAATTCATTCATCGAAAGAGAAGCTTCTGTTTTGACATTCTTATACCAAACTTTGTCTTTAGTAGAACGTACTGCAGTGGATGACGCAAGGAAAGTACGCAATTCGTTTCAATTGTCATTTTTCCCAGTGATTTTTTGCATCGGCAATTTGTCAAGTGTTAAATCATCATTGATGTGGATTTTGCAGATAAATTTTAACATTGAAACTTTGTTCTCAAAAATCCAAAAAAATAGATTCGTCTGTTTTTTCACCAAAAACCAATATTAATATATAAATTTTAAAAATATCTTTGTGGAATGAATTGTTAGCTTTGTGTATACAAACAAGAAATTTTTTGATATTTGCCTGGTATTCGATTAAAAATACTCCAGAGACAGAGATATTCTGTCAACTGGGCGGGAGATAAGCGTTGGCAAGACGTATTGTTTATTTTAGTGACGCGTACGAGAATGAATCCGAAAAAATGTCAGTGAAATGGTGAAGGAAATCCATTAAAATTTCGCTTCACGTTTCTTCGTGGAATAACGAGTCAATCACGAATTTTAATTTTCCTTCGCGCTTGAATATATTAAAAATAATAACGAATAATATTTTATTCAATCTTAAAATTTTAAAGAATAATCGTACATTATTTTCGAATTCAAAACATACGAAGTAATTAGCCACTTATTCCATCAACGTACTTATCGTCAATTTCATAACCGCGAGGATATGCAATAATTACGGTACAGTAGCCGGTACAGTATAGCGCGCGCGAGTTTTTGGTATTCGCTTCCCGGGATAGTTTACGTCATTCGCAAATTGAAAGACAACACATTTGGGATATCCCCACAGGCTAATCACTTGCCAGATATACACGTGGAACTTTGATACGAAAATAAAGTAATAATATTATAACGCAATAAAAGGAGTATAAGAAAAAGCATAAATTTCAATTATACATTTTTTTTCACGAAAAGAGAGAGAGAGAGAGAGAGAAACGACGCGCTCATTCCGTGATCAAAGTCACGTAATTCCCCTCTCATATAAGAGAGCACATAATATTTTTATACACACGGCATCAAAGAAGCGTTAGCCGGAATTTCCTCGTGGTCGTCTGTTATTTCTGAATTTTCGGTAAACTCCATTCTTTTATTTGTCCTCAGTCGCGTGGCTTTTCCGGCTGTCGTTCGTCGCGTCGCCACCTCTCCGCGTCTGCGAACCGTTTCAACAATAGAATCTCGCCCGCGGTGAATTATGTCATCGCTCGAACGAATCAGCGCTGCCTCGTATATACGTTCTCTCTCTCTCTCTCTTCTTTTCTATCCTCGTTCAGTTGGCTCAGCTCTCAGCGATAGCCGCGCGAAATTTGGAGAAGATCAGCGACCCGAGTAATGCTTTGCCCTCTCGTTCTTTCTCTTTCTATCTCCTCTTCTTTCGTTGTACCATACGCACAGGCAACGCGTAGCACATCAGAAGCCAGCTCGGAGCTCATCATTCTTTTTTACGGCCGCGAGTACTATTTTAAAATAACAGAGCAGTGTGTTGGTCGCGTGTGTGCCTTCAAGTCTCTTGCGCGACAGGCAGCAGCAGTAGCAGCGGTTCAAATGAGAGGAGAACACCGAGAGAGAAAGAGAAATAGGAAAATATACGACGAGAGATGTAGTGTGGAGGATAGGCAGTAGGGGGAGAGACAAGAAAATTTTCTTCCTACTCTTTTTTTGTATATTTAAGATTTGTGAAATTTCAACCCGAGCTCTGTTGTACACACTACAGGCATATAAGAAAGAAATATTTACTGGCTTCGTTGAAGCCGTTATTCAGCTCGACCGAAGTTGCAGTCGCTTCCACTAACAACAAACCGTAAATTTATCCGGTTTTAATTAACTGCGCGCATTGTCATTTGTCCGTGCTTTACGGTTATTATCACGCCTTAAAACTAAGTATCTTTTGTTGAAAGGTGTCGTGTTGCAAGAATATACAATAGTCGCATGCCAAGTGTTTGTTGCTTTTTCATGATATTAATACGCGTAAATAACCAATGGACTTTTGTCACATCAGAGTATACACGTATATCCACCAATTAATGTAAAGCGGGTATACGTGAAAACAGCGAAGTTCATTTGCTATTTCTGATCTAGGAGCCGTTTCGAATCAGTTCGCATTTAGCCGATTCAACTCGAGACTTCTCTCTCTCTCTCTCTCTCTCTCTCTCTCTCTCTCGTCGGTCTCCTCAATAATACGGAAAGATCGCCGCCGCGCGCGGATGAGTAAGAGAAAGACGGGAGAAGAGTAGGGAATGAGATGCGTGCAAAAGAGGGGAGCTGAGAGAGCCGGGATATTCGCTTGGTTAAAACTGTCATAGAGACGAGCGTTGTGTGCTCAATCTGAATCTCGAGTTTTGTACTCTTGATTATGACGTTCTCAGATCTGTGTATCATATTGTATATACGCGTTATGAGCGCGGGAGTGCGCGTCCGCCTCGAGTTAATAAAGCTTGATGGTATTTTCATAGCTGCGGAATCGGCTCTCTGAGAGACACTGTGTCATTGAAGTTTCGAAATGATGATTTCATTCCGAGATACACATGAAAGGGAGAATATATATACCTTTGATCGGTGAGCTCTTCGTTGGAGCTAATAATTCATCAAAAATACAATGCAACGCGGTGGAGTCTCTCAGTGCTAAGGGATTTGGCGTGATGTACTGAAAGCTCCGATGCAGAAAACAAAAATATTAGTGATGTCAGTACGGTATGTTTCGAAAGCTCTTAAAGACCGTCTCCGAGAAGAACCTTTGTAGCGGAGCCCGGGTTCAATTGTGGAAACGAGCAACTCTGCGATATTACACACATAGTGTCGGTGACGTCGGCCGCAACAGTAGCACGCGCTCATACAAAAATAACAACGAAATTTGGCATTGGAGCTGAACAAAAGTGCACCTACGCGATGCCATCGTCATTGTCATCGGCAAATAGGTAACCGAAATCCTGAGTTGAAGGGGACGTTGTGATCGCAACAAAGGAAAAAGAGAGGCCCGAACGAAAAAGAGCCGGGCTTTTTCACTAAATGTACGTCATACGATCGGTTTAGGGCCGTCAAGTGGTCGCTCCGCTGCCAAGAATACGACCGGCATAGAACGAGGGAGGAAGTATATATGAGACAGAGAAAGAGAGAGTCAGGGAGGTACAGCAGTCTCTAGCCCCGAGCCGAGGAAGAATCCAATTGTTTTATGTTTTTATTTTTTAGTGTCAAGGTGAAGCTGTAAACAATGGCTTTGCTTGTGGAATTTTTACAGATATTAAACTTCTGTGTAATTGCACTTTTTCACGAACGTTTGAAACTGCAACATATGCTATATAGTTCATTCGATAACAGCTATTTGAAAAAAAAACATCGTATCAATCATATTTACGGAACGTTTCCCACGACTTCCAAGACTCACACAAAACATTTTTACGATTTACCGGACAGGCGGGATTACAAACGGAGATTATGTAAGGTGTTATTTTAGGCATTACATAAAAACGAGAGGCATGTCGGAAAAGCTGCTCCTTTCTCGGCTCCGGGAATTAGGGACTTGACACACACAGGGTATATCGATACTGAAAACCGATGGGGGAGAGAATAATAAAAAGGATGACGGGGTGTAGTAAGCGAGTGAGAGAGAGAGAGGGTCACTGGGTCAAATGCACCGCACATTCTCCCTCTTTTTCTCTCTCTCTCTCTCTCTCTCTCTCTCTCTCTCTCACTAGCAGTGCGACCGCTTGCCGACTGGTATAGTCGTCGTCGTCGTCCCTTCCCTCTCTCTCTCTCATGCGTGCCCCCCTCGCGTTGGATCTCCAAGTGAACACATGGCCCCACGTGTATCCGTGTGTGCGTGTGTAAACGTGTGCCAGACATGTTTGTCGAAGGCAGAGAGAGAGAGAGAGAGAGCACGATACAACAGGCCTGGCTGCACTGGCAGAAGCGTCGATTCGACCTGTTGGAGCCGATATCGACGAGGCGCCAGTTAGATCGGCTATTGTTCCAATTCCGCCCTCTGAGTCACGCGCGTCGAACTGAACCTAAATTCTCTGCACGAGAGAGAAAGAGCTGCTATATACTATACTGGGGGATACGGAGTGCGAGATTGACTTATGACGGCTGATTTATTCGTTCTGCCTCGCAGACTGGGGGAGCAGCAGAACAATCGTTATGCCAATTTAGCGAGGAAATCCGATGATTACGGTAAGCTGATCACCGGGTAATCGGCTCGATTATTCTTGCTTTTAGAAAACGATTGTTTTGTTGTTTTAACACGAGCAATGCACTTTCGGATTATGCATTGCACTCGCTTGTCAGTTGGACAGGCGATTTACAAAGAAAACAGTGTTCGTTGCCCGAGTAAACAACACCGAACAAATCGAACGTCACGAAAACAAATTGTTTCACAAGAAAGCGGCACACGTCAAGTTGCTGCACTGAAGTTGCATTTCGGTATAGAAAAAAATGCTGCAGCTTATATAGTGGCTTCAGTTTTTTGGGTTAAATAAGCTTGCGCGTCCGCAATAAAATTAGAAAGAAGGAAACGTGCAGAAAAAAAAATGCTATTCGCTTGGCTGACTGCCACGAACTTCAATTAAATTTAGAGTACTTAAGATGTTGTGGATTCTATACGTCAAAGTCGATCCAGGAATCCGAGAGGCCCGCCCGTGTGCGTATACGAGTTTGGTATGCGTGTGGCATCGGTCGCAGTGTGTCAGCTGTGCCGAACCGATTAATGCCTCTCGCAGATCCTTCTCGTTCTCAGCGCCCTCGAAATTCTCCTTCGCATTATACGAGGTGCGAAACTACCTATATATATATGCCCACCTATACTATATGCTTTGCACGTTCTCATTCGCCCGGCTGCAACTGTCCCCATTCATAAAATCCGCACTGCTCTTCTGCGCGCTAGCTGATATATATACTAGATTTTCGCTTTTAAATGCGAGGCTCTCGTTTCCCGGAATTCATAGGGGGGAGAGGCGCACGAGCAAATAAACTGTCGCCTCTTTTTAGAAAGCATCGGGGGGGAAGGGGACGCGAAAACGCGATTAGCAGAAAAAAATGTCAATACGGTGTTTTTCTGACTCGACTTCTCGAAAACGGTGGTTTATTCGAGAATTCTCGGTATCAGAGTGTGGGGGTTTCCCATTATTATACACAGCTGAGATAAGATGAAAAAATCCGAGCAATACGGGAAGAATTCCAAACGCGCTGTTCTGTTCTTTATCGCCAAAATTCGTCGGATTAGTTGCTGCACTTTACGGGCTCTAAGGTTTAGCCGCGTTCCACTACACACAGGCAGGCAAGCAGTTAATACGTTAAATTTAAAATCTATTAATATTCCCCGCTACAGTTTAAATAGAAGTGTCATTCTCCGAATCCGACATAACCTCACTTCCGAGCAAACTGCATAGCGAGAAGTGTCTTTACGAGTAGGCAATGTCGAGGGGGTCAAGTGGGAGAAAAAAAAGGGCCTCTCATACCTGCCAATCGTGCTCATATCATCCTGCTGCTCGCTGCTGATGGCCTCGACCAGCACCGAGCTGCTGCTTCTGAAGGCGATAATACTTGCGGCTCTTGTCTCTCTTTCTCGGCGTACACTGACTCGACTCTCCCGCACTGAATCGTAATCTTTATACTTATTCCTATATAATCAGCAACTGAGGTGTGTTTATTAGATAACGATCAACAACAATCACTTTCGCTCAGCTGTACTACGATTTATAAAAGAGACTAGCACGAAAAACGACAAATTCGCATCAGACATGTCGCATCGCACGCACTGCACTGTATTTATAATACGTAATAATATAACGCCGGTGTCTTCCAGCTTGCGTAGGTGTGTATATGTGCGTGAGCTGCAGGTCGACGGCGCGCGCGCGACGGTGTCCTGTCAGGAACTGTCCCCCGACAATGGACCGGCGCTGCTCCAGAGAGACGCTGGCGTCGCGGCGGCGCACGTGTATGAGAGCAAGAGAGAGAGAGAGAGAGATTGCGCGAGCGCAAGGAGGGGAAGTTATACTGGTGGGGGCATACAATGGGAATAATCAGCGTTACTGCCACCGTTGCTGCTGCCGCTGCTGAGCTACGCACACTACTGAGCCGTCGTTTTCTCTCTCTCTCTCTCTCTCTCTAGCTTGTGCTTCCCTCCTCACCGCCTGTTCTCCCCCCTCCGTGACGAAACTGAACGACTTGGAGCCGCTACTCCCACTACTCGCGGCTTCGGCTTCGGCCTCTCGCGCGCAACCCGTCGCATTATCTACGCCCCCTTTAGCTGTACCGCTGGACTCCGCCCACTGTTCTCTCTCTCTCTCTCTCTCTCTCTCTTTCTCTGGCTGTCTCTTTCGCTCACCCACGCGACCTGCGGCCGCTTTGTGCTGACTGCATAGCGTCTTTGTTTCAAGGGAGGGAGACGAGGGCACGTCCTTCCTTCCTATGTGCATTGCGACGATGGCTCTTCTTCTTCTGCTTCTGCTTCGTCGTCGTCTTCTTCTTCTTCCCGAGCTTCCGGAGCGGGGAATATACTTTCTGGGTCTTTTATATCTCTTATTATACTCTCCGGAGTTCCGGTTCTGATTTGCAGCTAGCTCAACGGTATACTGGATTGCGAAGCGAGCTTAATTTATTGTGGAGCTTTTTTCGATTCGAATTTACCACTTTCACCCATAAAAAAGCTCTCGAACTCGAGCTTTATTCGAGTTCCGCAACTATACACTAGCCGCTGGATTGGCGATCAACCTGTTGATTTTTTTTATGAAAAATTTCAAACTCTGAAGTACCCTGCAGAATTGTCGAGCTGGCAATATATGAAAAGGATCGAATAACACAACCAAGGGTCATCATCGTCTCTATCGAAAATGGGTCAGCGAACATTTTTCACCTCACTTTCCCTCGAATCACGCATAAAATACATCGAAATCATTTTCAAAGTCCGTATGCATTTCTATATAGCGTACATATATATACACAGTCCATCAGTAGCAGCGCGAATAATTAAACGCGCGCGTTTGGACCGTACAATCGGGCAAAAATCAATATCCGCCGGGGCTTGCGGAGAGAAGCTCCTCTCCGCGCTGGCGCTCCCGATCGATCGCTCGCTATATACAGAACGTATACCGGGGAAAAAAGCTGTACACAGGTGTGGCGTATATCACTGGATTGTTTATTGTCTCACGGGCGTGTGCTTGGAGTATTATAGAGTCGTGGTACAACATAGCGGGGGTGGTGCAGTAGTCTCGTCCGACCCAATGGATCCTGGCGCGGGGGGGGATTGGGTGTTGTCGAAGTAGAGACGCCCAACCAATGGGACACAAGCCTGCCGCGCCCGCGCAAATCACAATGCTCATTGTTGTGCGCCGATGCCGCTGCCGCCCACACACACACACACACACACACACAACCGACGGCGCCCTGAAAGAGCTATTGCACGGAGAACGAGCTGTTTTGGCTTTACGGTGACCTTGACATCCCTTGTTTTTTGTTTCGAGTATATGGTTATTTCGATGATTTCGACAGTTCTTTGAAATCAACAGCCTATTATTCCGAGTTGGGAAATTTATGTCCATTTTCGATTAAACCTGCTCGGTATATATAAATCGACTGATGGCCATAACAGTATATATTATAAACGCAGACATGTGTAAGCCGAGAAAGAGAGAGAGAGAGATCGTCATCGGCATTCCTCTGGAGCCGCAAGTCATAATAATAGCACTATTTACATGCGCCGCCAAGAGTTTGTATTAATGATATGGAAAAATATGCATATCTCGCATCGGACTATAATGTAACCTGCCTGGCTATATACTAGCGCGCGAGCGACAAATTCATCGAAATAGCTCGGCTAGCTATATAGACGAGCGTTTTAATTATAATAAATATACGCTATAAGCTATATAGGCTAGAGAGAAGATGTATTATAGACTCAGAGAAAACGGCCATTATTGACGTCAGTTGCCGAGGATTCTGTCTGGCTCTTTCGTCATCGCGGGTCGCTCTCTCGAGTCTATAGTAGTGCTATAATATGCATAAGCATGTATATACAAAGGCTCACCGCGCTTTCTTGCTTGGGCTATTATAAAGGGGTAATGTGACAAATTTTTTTATCAAACTTACGCAGTGAAATGGTGCGATTTGGTAAAAGGATAACGGGTAACTCATCAGCGTAACTCACCTGTAACATAATAAAGAGAAGCTTTTGTAAGTTAACTATAAATTAATGTGATATTCATCAAAATTATTATACCAGGCGACCCGTGTACACAATTAGCACCTCAATTCGAATCCCAGCTTGTTCCGTCATTTCGCTATATATTACAAGATAGATAAACTGCAAAGCCGCACATGAGAAATGACGATGACGAGCTCGTTGCCAATGCCAAATGTGCACATATAGCTACATAATAACAGCGTCGCTAGCTCATACACCCTCTTAACGGCCATTATACGTAAGAAATAATTCAGGTGCGCGTCGACGCACGAATCGCTCTCTGTGCATTAAACGTCCGATCTCTCGTTTCATTAATATCGTATAAATACACGCGACGAGTGTAAAAACGACTTGCACTTGAACGGGGAGACACGCTCCGAGATCCGATAATCCGCAAAGTAACGTCTAAAGTATTCACGAAGGAGACTGCATATACGCGCGTCGGAAAAAAAAAAAAAACAGAAAAAAAGCTGTCTCTTCTTGGCCGAATCTCAAGGCTCGGACTGACCCTCGGATAAATAATTCAGACGCGCACGTACAGAGCGCAAAGTAGCCAGCTGCTCTCTCTGTCTCTAGAATCCGAGTTGCATAGTGTCCGCTGCCGCTATACATACAAATGAAAGCATGCACAAAAAGCTCAGGTAAAGTGTAGCGAGAATGGCCGACGTCGTCGTCGTGGAGCGCCACCGCCCTCCTTGCAAGCTCTCTCTCTCTCCCTGTCTGTCTCTAGGCATTCTCTCTCCCACCTCCTATACCTGTAGAGAGTACAGCTATATATCTAGGATGCGCCGCTGCGGATGCTCCCTTTGTCAGTTCCAGGCGCGCATGCGTCGAGTCGTTTTCCTCTCGAGCTTTGCCGCAGGTGCGCTTCTTGAGAGGAAAGACTTATACCTATATCGTAACGCATTTTGGGAATTTGAATTTCGAGGAAATAAGCGCCGAAGCTTGATATTATAGAGTCGGAGAATACAAGCGAATCGCGATGGTGTTTAGCTTGTTCCGGGAAAGAAAGCAAATCAGTAGCAGCAGTTTTCTCTGTTGGTGATCTGTGATATGGGAGAAGGGAGAGATAAAATAAACGGAGGAGCAGTGTATACAGCTATATATGAGCGACCGACTGAGTAAATGAATGAGTCGCGCTTCGACGGACAGGCAGAGTCAAAGAGGAGAGAAATAAACTCGGAATTATGAAACATTTTGTCGAAATTCAAAGCCAATGATGAAAATATCAGGAGACTATAGCAGAAGACTCAGGCAATTTTAGCATGAGCGGCCCAAACATTGGACCTAACAAGGTAGTTTTGGCATAGGTGGTCTATTGCTATATATGCATTCTGCTCGCTGATTGTGATGTGGAAAACAAGAAAGAGACGAGGCGCCATCTATCTTGGCTAAATAGAAACTAGAGAACTGGAAGGTTTACGAATTATATACTCATCAGGCTTGGCGATGTTATATGACTGATTCCGTACTTTTTTACTTCGTCTTTAATAACAAATTAATAACATAATTTAATGTACATAACTGTGTATGTTTTATATTATATACGTATGCAATGTGCATGCTTGGACAATATAATATAATGCAGTAAAAGTTATAAGTTATTGAGCTATTAGCTCGAATATATTTCGGCAGATCATCTGATTATGTATTGCTATAATTAAACACATACATCAGCTGCTTATCGGGAACGAATGTGCAAACTAGGATCAAATCCAGGAACGTGAAACGTGTGACTAAGAAGCAAAAGGTCCAGGCAGGAGTCATAGAGGGGAAAAAAAGACAAATTCTTTTACTGACTGGACTGTACCCGTGAAACTAAACTCGAATCATCCTCGCGTCAGCTCATCGATGATAATTCGTTAAAAATGCGAGAAATCCGCACGATTGTATTATAGCGTCGCAACGTAATTAAAATAAAAAAATAATTCACAAAATATTCATGCATAACTCTATACACGAGACCATGTCGGTGGCAGGTGAAACATATAGGTGGCGCATAGGCACTTTTCCATTTCCCTAATAACAATATGCGCGCTGAGTCTATAGATATATAGCAGTGTGCCACCAATGCTAAAACTGCCTTGTTTGGCCTGCTGCTTCAGCCGCTCATGCTAGCCTTCCTTGCTGTAGAAGCATACTACATAATTTGTAGCGGAAACGAAAAAAAATTTGAAAAATAATCGCTTTTTAATAAATTTACACACCAGTCATCAGTAGCTTATTTTTTATTAATAGTAATTGCCTTGTGTGATAATTTATTGAAATATGGTTTGGACTTACCAACCCGTATTGCTATCAAAAAATAAAATGTTTTCATTTTTGAGGAGATATAAGCTATAAACCTAAGAAATGGTATACTTTACATCGCGCGCGCGCGTGCACATTATTGGCGTACTCCAACAAGTATAGCAAAAACCTACCGCACGGCATATGTTATATAAATAACAAAATATATCAATATCGCTCTCGCGGTTATTCCGATATACTTCGAATAACCATTTATATCAACAAAGTACAGAATATACAACGCGTCGCAAAAAGCTACGCTCCGGCGTTCAATATTTACACTATAAGCGATAAATAACTCGAACTCGCGCGTAATTAAACGTCAGAGGAGCGCGATGGCGTCGTGTATTGTCGAATTCGTTTTTCCCGCGCTCGAGATCGCGGAGAGCCGATAAAACTGCGTCTCGCTTACACGAGAGATAGGTATAGGTGCGTACGTATAGAGAAAAAGACGAGTAGATAATGGAGACGAGGAGGAGGATGAAGAGAAAAAAAAGAAAAGAAGCTGCGTAAGGAGCAGATAGCGGTGTGGCGTGAATTATTGCCCGGCAGTGCAAAATGACAGTCGTTGGCGCTCTCGTAACTCAGTGTCGGCGATCTCTTGGCTATATACCTGCCACTTACGCCTGGCGCTAATAGCACGCTACAGAAACTAATCAGCATACTATGAGCCTCCAATGGTATCATCAGCTATCCTGCTCCCGTTTTTTTTCCGGCTATACCAAGCTCTCCGCTCTAGCTTCATTCATTTGCTGAGAAACAGTAGAGAGAGGGAGAGGAGATGGCTACTGTTTTTTTTTTTATCGCGAAGGATCATTGCTGTTGACTCTGAGAATTACACACAACGAAATTTTTATCGATTTTCCCATATACCGATGCAATACTCCCACAAAGTCCTCTGCAGTCGCACATATTATATATGCGAAGTTTGTCAATTTCCGAGCAACGTCGAAACTTCCATACAAACAGCCGGCAAGCGAAATCCGCAAAGGGCGTAGATTGCCCCGGGCTATTGAAATCACATCTTACGAGCGCTAATGAGCTCATTATCAAAGTCCGCAAACTTATGCGAACTCATATAGCCGCAGTTATACACATATTTACCTTCTTGCCATAGTCACGAAAGACATAGGCGTATATATATGAACAACAATGGCAGCTATTCTTAACTAAGATAATTGCGGCAGGAGAGCTTTCCGCGAAACCCACCGGAAGATGACATTATACGTGTATGTGCGTGTGGAGAGAGAGAGAGAATATGCAGCGCTTGAGATGAACGGGCGGCAGCGAAATGTAGAGCGCGGCTACTCCCAAGAATATTCGCGCGTTTCCTGTGCCGTAGGGAGAAAGAGAGAGAGAGAGATGAGATGAGAAGAGAAGAGACGCGTGTGACACACGCGCGTACAGTGTACGCAGGCGAGATATCGCGAAGCTTGATCCGCGTTACTTATAGAAAAGCTTGCAGTGTACGCGGGCAAAGGGTCAGCGAGTGGAGGGTAATGTAGCTTGCTTGAAAAACGAGCAACAAGCTATCAGCGCGTTATACTTGAATTTTATTATTGAAGCTGACTGATATTCATGTTTGAGAGCGAGGTATACGAAGCTCCAAAAACGGCCTGCGCGATTTTTTTTTATTCTATTCGAGCTGTATAGTATACATCCCTCTTAACGGTGTACATATAACGTCCGAACTGTCGCATTCTGTGAGTTCGTCAATCTTCTGAAGGTAGAGGAAGGCATAAAGTGTAAGGTTTTATGTCGCGCGATATCGGCTCATAAAGATTCTCCTATACTATTTTTTCACGCTCTCTCTCTCTCTCTCTCTCTCCTTTTTAATCCTGTTATTGTGTGGACGGGAAGATGAAATGCCGCGCCGCCGCTGCCGTTGCCGTGAAGAGGGACTCAAAGGGAATAAGCCGAAAAGCGTGGGGTGAACGACCCCGCGTGTCAATAACTCCTGATGGCAGCTTGCTGCATCGCACGTATATCTTATACACCGCGTTGGAAGAGCGATGAGGAATAAATTTTTCTCGAATCGGCATACACAGCCACGTATAATTACTCTATCGTATATATATACTTATAGGCTGCACACACACGCGGTCGGCAGTAACGAGATTCATTTTCGTCGTCGACAGCATCCGCAATACCACGAAGATGGCACAGAAAACGTCGTCGTCGTTCTATTCCCGTCCTGAGAAAAGAACAATGAGCCTGTACTCGGCACTGAGCTCTCTGCACATATCGTGGGTGTATAAGAACGCGTTCGCGCACACGCAGGGTAATGAAAGAGCTGCTGCTACAGAGTATGTGTACATAGGAGAGAGAAGATGAGGAAAAGAAAAGGATAGTGGGAGGGAGAGCTGGAGATTTATGCGCGCGCTTCGCTATACTATACGTTTTGCTCCCGTTTCTGGACAGCGACAGCAGCAGCAGCAGCAGCAGCGACGTCCGAGAGGAGGCATAAAAAACAACGAGGGAACTGCAACGCGCTTGTGAATGAACATTGGCTCGTGGAGCAGCATTTCCGGCGACGTCGTCTTTTAACTTTCTCTTTGCCCTGAGCTTTCTCTCTCTCTCTCTCTCTCTCTCTCTCTCTCTCTCTCTCTCTCTCTCTCTCTCTTTCGCTGCAGCAGCTTCATGAATGAGTCGCCAGTGAAAACGCGAGCATGCGGTCTTACGACGGATTTAGATCTACACTCGAATGTTCTCTCTCTACACACTCTCCCATGCGCGCACGCGTTTTCGCGCTAATATATACGCGTAGGGGAAAGAAAGCCGATGCCCAATTTTGCAGGTATGCGAATAGCAACCGAAAATAGCTCCTTATTATCGCGCGACAAAAAAGTCCTCTATTTTATTACTCTCAGTAGCTCGTGCATCTCTCTTTCTTGAGAGACCGGCGTAAAGTCGTTAATTTCTACTTTAGCGTACTTTCGAATGAGAAATTACACCGGAAACGCGATCTTATTGCACTTACAAAGCGGCCGCGTATAGTTTATATTTATGAGGAGCGACACCACCATACCGCAGCTCTCTTACTGCCGCGCTGCTGTTGCAGAGCCAAAATTTTCGTCGATTATAAATAGTTGCCTTTGTCGATTGCTTTTTATTTGTGAGCTTTTGCGCGCGAGTTATTCGCTTTGCATTCCACGCTCTCGCGTACGCGGGGTTATTATAATTCATATACATCGAAAATTGAATTACCCGATAAAAAATCTTAACGAGAGCCTCGTGCCTGACCATTACAACGTTGTCACGTGCGCCTACACTAATGCGAGATTTCTGCGCAGCGAAATTGTAAATTATATAATTTATGCCAGATTTTTTACCTCCAGCTCTCGCGAGTAGTGCAGGATGCTATACTCCCTCTCTACGGAGCAGCATGTCCTTATGCAAGTGTGTCGTCACGCGTGCGGCGGTCCCTTTCAAGACATTCGTCCACGTCACGCGATAATTTAGTGGCGAACTATCGCATACTCTTTTACACGAGAGAGTCTGCACACTTTCCTTTTTTTAAAAAGAAATCTTAACTATACGATTGGTTATAACCTGAAAAACTATAACAGTTTTGGACTGGCCCGCTTGAACTTTCTGGCTCTCGACTTAGTCTCTGGCTAGCAACGATAGGTGGCGCACGAGCGTTTTCGCGTTTTCCACATCTTGATCTGCGCGCCAAGCCTAGATATATAGCGGTGTGCCAAAATTACCTCGTTGGGCCTGCTTAATTAGACCGCTCATGCTATAACGATGCTAGAATTTCGAGTGTTTAACTATCGGCCTGGCTCAATTTTGACTCTTTTATAGTCATTGTTCACTCTTAGAATTTTTAAGGGACAGTTTCTTGTAAATTTTTCTATATATATAAAGCACGTGGCGCGCTAATTAGAAATAATAGCGACGTCGAATTTCGCCGAACGCAATTAGATTGTATATCCATTTCGCAATAGCTTCAATTAAGACATACTCACGGAATTGCGCAACCATATAGCGCCAGAATATGTCATTAAGAAGGAAAAATCTCTCGACCAGATCGTATATATAATAACGGCTGCAGCGTCGACCTGCGCACCGTAAAGAGCCAAACTATATAATAAACGCGGGAATTTCAAAACCCGCATATGGCGCGCGCGCGCGCGCGAGTCAAAAAATGGCGAAAAACAATATCAGTTAATTATCGAATTTTACGATCGTGCCGCGAGAGAGAGAGAGAGAGAGAGAGCGAAATTTGCGCAACGCGTCGCAGCCAATTTCCATATACGCTTTCCATTGTGTACCTATATGACCGTGATATGTGTGACAGGTGTCCGTATATACATCGAGAGACGTTCGCTGGCTCGCGCGCGAGAGAACAATTAAAATCTAGAACCTGCGTGCATATAATACAATAGCCGCAACGTCGAGCCGTAATAATGGCCGCCCGCGGCGCTCGTAATGATCGTACGAGATAGCTATATAGCCCGTAAAATCTAGACGGAGATAGCTGACGAGATAAAGAGCTAGTTCTGCGCGATCGCACGCGCGAGAGAGAGAGAGAGAGAGAGAGAGAGAGAGAGAAAACAAGAGGCCGTTGCTCGATTAGACGGGAGAGATCTTGAGCGAACGAGTGCAGTATAGACTGTGTGCGCGTTATCATTATTGTTATATTCAAAGGATCGGAGCGAAAAGCGTCAATGCGCAATTTGTTTTTACATGTGCATATTTTGAATATATTTTCCAACGGTCTTCTCCTCGTTATATTTTATACGCAACAACGACGCTTTCAACGGTGTGAGTTACCAAACGCTCATTATACTTACAGGAAGTACTTAGGATTCTACATCAGAATTGAAAAAAATCCACTCAAGTTATACACACATACACGACAAAACGCCGAGACAATGCCTTCGAATATTAGCGATGTTCAATTGTGGTCGGAGAGAAAACCGGCCAAGGTATGGGTCATTTGTAGCCGCGCGAGATATTCTCACGCGGAGCAAAAACGACTTTGAAAACAGATAAGAAGATAAAGCGAGAGAAGGGAGGCAGGTAGTAGGCGTGGGTGTGAATTATGACTCGGCCTCGCGAATAACATAACGGAGCCGGTCCCATTGTCGTGTGTGCGGCGCCGCGATGACTGCCCCGTATTATTGTTGCGTCTTCTCTTATACACTCGCCCGCGCGAAATGAGAAATTAGTCGTTTCGACTGATTGACTGCGGCTGATCGTCCTTTTCCACGCGTGTACGCACATATCTTTGCTTTCTTTATCTTTCCCTTCGACAAAGAGTCGTTAAGCCCTGGATGATTCAGCTGAGCTCGTTTAACCGCCGGCATTTTTGTATTCGAGAGCTTACACAAGTTTTATTCGATTGTGCAATGGAGTCATTGTATAATAAGCATCGGATTACTTGATATTTACGTACTTTTTTACGTGGGACATCGGCGTGGTTTTTTTCTTATATGCGGAAAATATATCATAAACTTCGCGACGCGACTNGAGAGAGAGAGAGAGAGAGAGAGAGAGAGAGAAAACAAGAGGCCGTTGCTCGATTAGACGGGAGAGATCTTGAGCGAACGAGTGCAGTATAGACTGTGTGCGCGTTATCATTATTGTTATATTCAAAGGATCGGAGCGAAAAGCGTCAATGCGCAATTTGTTTTTACATGTGCATATTTTGAATATATTTTCCAACGGTCTTCTCCTCGTTATATTTTATACGCAACAACGACGCTTTCAACGGTGTGAGTTACCAAACGCTCATTATACTTACAGGAAGTACTTAGGATTCTACATCAGAATTGAAAAAAATCCACTCAAGTTATACACACATACACGACAAAACGCCGAGACAATGCCTTCGAATATTAGCGATGTTCAATTGTGGTCGGAGAGAAAACCGGCCAAGGTATGGGTCATTTGTAGCCGCGCGAGATATTCTCACGCGGAGCAAAAACGACTTTGAAAACAGATAAGAAGATAAAGCGAGAGAAGGGAGGCAGGTAGTAGGCGTGGGTGTGAATTATGACTCGGCCTCGCGAATAACATAACGGAGCCGGTCCCATTGTCGTGTGTGCGGCGCCGCGATGACTGCCCCGTATTATTGTTGCGTCTTCTCTTATACACTCGCCCGCGCGAAATGAGAAATTAGTCGTTTCGACTGATTGACTGCGGCTGATCGTCCTTTTCCACGCGTGTACGCACATATCTTTGCTTTCTTTATCTTTCCCTTCGACAAAGAGTCGTTAAGCCCTGGATGATTCAGCTGAGCTCGTTTAACCGCCGGCATTTTTGTATTCGAGAGCTTACACAAGTTTTATTCGATTGTGCAATGGAGTCATTGTATAATAAGCATCGGATTACTTGATATTTACGTACTTTTTTACGTGGGACATCGGCGTGGTTTTTTTCTTATATGCGGAAAATATATCATAAACTTCGCGACGCGACTGACGCGCTTGCCACTCCGGTTTTGATTGTTCCGCGCCTTTTCTCGTTTGCGTTCGACGGTTCTATGCTAATTTTATGCTAAGCCGCATCATTATGCGACTCGGTTTACCCAGAAAACTGATTTCTATACTAATGAAGTATAGTATATCGACTAATCCTACTCTAAAAAAGACATGGTAATCATTCTATTGACTCTCTGATTTGAGAAATCAGGATAACAAGGGATACATTTCATTATTTTGTCGCGGGAATCTCAACCTTTTCAAATCAAAATTTGAAGCTTGCTTATGTACCATTTGTTATTGTAAAAACACTGTTGCAATAGTATCTTTTGATACGGGTGTGGAAGGTGATTATTTACCTCATGTGACGTTTTTTTAAACGTTTATAACGTTGCAAAAATTTTACTTTGCTGCTTCGGCCGGTCATGTTATAACTGCGCGCGAAGCGCGTTTGAAGTCACTATTATCTCTCAGTAGTAGTACGCGTATAGTGAGCATGTTTTTTACGCAGTCGGCTCTAATAACCCTGCTGCGCCTACGCGCGCGAAATTCAAATTTCGCAAAAACCACATAATAATACTCTTCACCAATTACGTATATATATACTCTGCATCGAGAGTCACGAAAGCCAGTCTTCGAAAAAATGTCTCGCCAGGCTGCCACACTGTAGGCCGTAATTAAAGCTGCGTGTCGCTGCTGCGCACAGTGGAATCTCTGTTCTCGCGTTCATGAATGGGCTCTGCAGCGAAGAGAATGGTTGGAGAGAGGGAGCGAGTTTCGTGAAATTGAACGCGAAAAAGCGAACGAGAGCTGCCGACCACCGGCTATTATTATCCCTCTCTCTCTTACGCGTACATACACGTAGAGACGCGTGGACAATAAGCAGTTTGTACTCGAGGGCGCATTGTGCATCTTTTGCGCACACAGCCGAGCATTGTGCAGCTCATCTCTCTCTCTCTCTCTCGACGAAAATCTCTCCGGCCGAGCGCGAAGAATGCGCGTAAGAATAAGAATGTATTGTCGCGAGCACGCGCGCATACGCGTGCAGTTAAGCCGCTATGCTATATACTGCTGCCGATGCTCCTTTTGCGCGTTTTGCTCGTCGCGTGAATTGCGCGCTTCCGGTGCTCTGCCGCCGCGAGGGAGAGTTTTATTTTGACGCTTTGCTATACTGCTACCGTTGCTCGTCTCTCTATGAAGACCAGAATTGTCTCTCTGGCTTCTCGTCATCTTTGTTTGAATTTTTGCGGTCGTCGTTGTTTTTGGGAAAAATATTTTTGGATAGAAGTATTAGGAACTTTTATATAAATAAAATATTTATATCCGTGCAACTGTGTGGAATTGACGTAGCGAATTGTGAAAGAGCTTATTTCGAATGAATGAAGTAGCTAATTCACTCGCGGGGCGTTCATTCACATTTTCCAAGCGTCGCAATGGGGTCAGTTTTCTAATTTTAAACGGTATTTTAAAGTACGTCTTGTTGCATTAGAAAATTTGTCAAGCCGTTGGGAAACTTTGCGAGGAGAATGTTGCTACTATTTGTGCGGTTCTTCGAGTCGTTTTTTTTTTCGATCGATGATAGTTTTGCATGAAAAATCGTCAACTTTCAATGTTCAAAAATCAAGAAAGATACAGCAAAATAAAAAAAAGGGGGGAAACAAGACGAGCCGAAGGCCTATACGCATCTCGCTTTCCTCAGCTCGTCCCCGAAGCCGAAAAGCAAATGGCTCGGATCTCACGACTAGACGAGTTAATCTCCCGAGGAAGCACAATAAACTGCGAGATAATAAACGGAAAGCGCCCTGCGTTCGTTTACCATAATAATAATACCCTCTGCACGCAGATCTGAGAGAGAGAGAGAGAGAGAGAGAGAGAGCGCACGCGGCCCAACCGAATATATAGAACGCTATAAATAGAAGATCCTCTCTCCCTCTCGTACACTTGTGCTTTTCTGTCTCCCGTTTCCTTCTTTTTTTCTCTCTCTCTCTCTTCTCGCGTCCGTCCCATCCATACTCCATATATACCTATATACCCGTCGTGTCGCTCCATTCTCTCTCTCTCTCTCTCTCTCTGCACAGCTCGGCGTCCCTGATGATCGTCATCTTCGCGAATGTAATGTAAGAACACCCACAACTCTCTCTCTCTCTCTCGGCGGTTATTTTAAAAATTCGCCCGTCGTTCGCATCCTTTCGTCGAGTCTACGGTACTACTCGGACTGCAACCGGTACAAGACGTAAACTACACGATCTTCGATCAGCAGAAAAAAGAACAAAGAGAGCTAGACACCGATTACGCAACGAGAGCTTTCCCGTATCAAGATTCGCAGCGACTAATGCACACTGGTACCGGGGCTGCAGTAGAGAGTACGCTGACCTTGAACTCGGTGGGCGAATCTAAATTTACCGGTATATTTATGCCCGCGCGGCAGAGGCTCAACTAGGCCGGAAGTTGCCAGATAGCGTCGAGGGGGCTATCGCCCTGCAGTAGTTTCACTTTGAGCGAAGCTTTCGTGCAAGCTCTCCTCTCTCTCTCTCTCGCACACTTTTGACTTTCGCGCTCTCTCGCTCGCGTTAAATGCAACCTCCAGCTCTCGTTTCGTAACACACACTTTAGCGTATCTATCTCCACTCCCACTGATTTTCAAGCCAAAATGTATAACTTTCTCGAGCTGCTACTTTTATCACCGACAATGCCGCTGCGCGAGAAGCAATCTTCGCGAGATCGATCTCACGCGCGAAAAGAAGTTTCAATCTTCTTTTCGATGCTGAAACGACACCCTCTCCTGTAATACTTACACACACACACACACACACACACACACACACACGCACACACACATATATATATATATATCTGCATCCAAGTCGCGTAAAGAAAGTGAATTCTAGATTGACGAGAAGCCCGAGGTTATTTCGTCGACTCGACGCAAATCCTTCAGGCATAGGGCGACGCGACGGCTGTGGCAGTGGCGGCGGTTGCTCGGCAATGATTAATGGCTTAGCGCATTAACAGGCTATTGACAAACACGTTTCTCATCGTCAAACTCACACATACACACACTGACTTGGCCCTTCCGCGGCTTTGTATCGGCGTCGTTATAGACGAGGCTTTTTCCGGTCCTGTCTCACATCGCGGGGGTGTTAAGAGATAACTGCGGGAGATATACACCGCGTCTTTGTCGGTGATACGATGGGGAAAATGAGATTATACTTTATTCTGTCGTCGAGTTTTATACATCACAGTCTGACCGATACCGACTGATTCCACTGAATATCAATTATTTCGACGAATACGAAAATCCTCACGGTCCTCATTAGCTCGACTCCGACTCGCGTAAAAAAAAGAAAAGCTCGACGAATCGAATCAAAGGCAGAAAACAAAACGCATAGCGGTGGCGGATTTCGGCCCTCTCGAAAGCTGCAAGCTCGTCCTCTCGGATTATATACGGCAAAGCTTCGACAGGAACAGGTATACTGCGAACGGCGCATAAAAAGACTCTCTCTCTCTCTCTCCAACTGCACCCTTTCGATCCTCTGATGTTGGCCCATCATCGCAGGGATGCACTCTCCTGCGCGTATTGGCTGCTTATACACACATACGTGTGTCTACATACGCAAGTTCGTCGTTGTTCGTATATAATACACGCGAAAGCGTATATCGTTGCAGCAAACGTATGTATACCTTTGGCCCAGCCCCTGTAATCCAATCAAATGCCAAAGTGGATATCAGGAGCGGGGGAAAAGGAAAATAAAAGACAGTGCAGCGCAGCCTCGGCTCTTCGTCGAATTTCAATACCTATAGGAGAACATATATATATATACGCATCGCGAGCAGTAATATATGAAAGGCAGCCGCGCGAAAGAGAGGTGCATTACATACACGCGCACGCGTGTATAATCCGCTAGCGCCAACGAGCACTGCACTGCCAAGCGCCGAGAGAGAGAGACTGAATGCATGTATACACATATCTCTCTTCTTCGCCGCCTCGCGGATCGCCGATTCTCTCTGTTCGCTCTCCTCTCTGTCTGCTTGCACTTGCCTCGTTATCGCTGCTGCTACTGCGTTTTTTCTACACGTGTCTGTAATGCCATGATTATATACACGCGCGTGTTCGAGGGCTTTGTCGGTTACATTGCATCGATATCGAGCTTGCAGCTTTATTCGCGCGCTATACCAGTGAGAGAGAGAGTTACAAGGGCTATGCGAATGTATTCACGGAATGTGTGTACACGCGGTTGAGGGAGTCGCAGCGAGCGTTAATTATTATTATGCACAGCTACCGCATAGGGAAAGTTCGTATATGCTAATGAGTATAGTGGCTATAGAATAAAAACGCGCGTACGCGAAATCGAGGTACGAAAATAACGCGATGCGTGCGAGTTATATGCATCTGCCTCATTCAGTTCGCATCGGCGGCCAAGGAGAACCATATATTTTGTCGGTGAGTACGTGTATACTATTGAGAAGTTTGAGAGAGGAGACAAACAAACAAACGCGATCGAGCGTCTCCGAACAATGTAAAGACTTGGGGGTGCAGGGAGAGAGGACTCGTCGAGATTCAGCTTTCAAAAAATAAAATCCAGCTGAAAATAAAGAGAGCTGGGGAAAAAACATATATCCACGAAAATTCATCTCAGCCCACGAGAGGTACACAGCACAGCTTGCGCAGCATAAGCTTTTCGAGGGCAGGCGGAACGAGAGAGGACCTGCGCGCGTAGCTAGTACACAATAATGGTCCCGAAAGCTCCGGGTTGGCTGCCGGGATATATACGTTTCCAGCTCCTCCCGCTATTTATCTATCTCTCCATTCTCCCAACTCTCTGAGCCCGGCGAAATCCGCATGGCAGAGGCACAACTCTGTATAGAAGACAAAACGAGCGAGAGAACGAGAAGAAAAGCGAAACGTGGAGAACAGGAAAAAGGAGGAGAGAGAGAGAGTTGGCTGCTGCCGCTGTGGAGGAGGAGGAGGATATGGCTCAACTCGTTCGACCCATTCACGTGCAGCTCGATGAAAAGCCGCCTCCGCCGAACAGACGCTCTACTCTGAAAGGAGTAGGGAATTATTATGATTATTATTATTAACCTTTCTATAGGAATGATTTTCCATTTTCCTTCCTTCGCTCGAAAGCACTGCCTGTCTTCCCTGACTTTCTCTCCTCGTCGTAGTCGGCAGCGGCTTGATAAAACGAAAAGCTCTCTTTCGCCGAATGTCACGTTCTCCGCGCTTTCAATGAGCGGCTGAGCTTTGTTTCGATGACTTTTTCGGGGATTTCGTACCCTCGATCGTGGAACGAAAGGGATTTGTCAAGGAGGTTTGAATGGGTGGTGCTTATTAAAGTTACAGGTTCGATTAGGCTGTTTTTAGGAGCTGTGGAAAGGAAACGATTTTCAAAACGTGAAAGAATTAACGCTGTGTCGTATTAAGCTGCTTTGAAGCTTGTTCGCTTTTGTCGAGTGTAACGTTGATGGCTTTGTGTGACGCGCGAAACAAAGAGTCTTTTGTCGGCGTAACTCTAGAAGGTTAAGAGCTCTAAAGTCATAATGATATAATCGTTGAGCAATTCCACGAGGAAAAATTTCTTACTTTGGCCACACTTGTAATATATGTTATTCCACGGGGTACTTTAGTAGTGAAAGAAGACGTTTGCTTACCTGGAACAAAAAGCAAATATTCGACATAAATATATAAATGAATTCGTCTTACAATTGTATAGAGTAAAAAAAAAGATCACAAGCACACACAGTTCAAAAATCAAATTAATAACCGCGAGCTCCTGAGTAAACAGCAGCTGCCGGGAAATAATCTCACGAGTAAAAAAAAGTCAAAACTCCACATGCACCCAAAAGATCATGTAAACTTAAATTATATCCAAAACCATCGCGTTAATTAGTGAAAATAAAATAAGCCCTCTCTCTCTCTGTCTACAACGAGAGGAAATAAAGGGTCGGATACACAAAGTGCGCGCAGTAAAAAGAGGCTAGCCGAGTCGAGAGGCGGCATACGCACGCACGTGTTACGGGGCTGTTATAAGTACAAATGTACACTCTGCGCCATCGGACATTTTGTCACATAGCCCATTGAAGGCGACCTCGCGCCCGGGCAGGTTCGGAGCAAATGAGGGGCTGTGTGGAGAGTGACCGTAGGCCGGCTCAATTACCGATGCGACGGGACGTGGATAATCGAGTGCTATAGGTGCGGAGAAAAAAGATTCGCCAGGCTGTACTACTTGTGGCGTTGTGGAATAAGAGCTGCACGAAGAATCAGTCATGTATAGTATCGCCAAATCCGAGTTGCCAACGCTGTGCCAGTGTGTATTATAGAAAAGTTTTGGACTTTAGTAACTGGTGGTAACAATAGGTGGCGCGTAGGCACTTTTTTGAAGAGAGTAGGTTTCCCTTATTTAAATCTATGCAAGAATTTAGATATAGAGGTAAAAACCACTCGTGTAAAAACTGCCTTTTTGGGTCTGCTGTTTGGGCCACTTATCCTATAACTGTAAACTGATATAAGAAATATTGCTATAGGTATGCTTCTTGATATAGCCTTCTTAATAGCTATACCTTATACATATAAGTGGAATAAATATAACAAATACAATCGTTATACACCCGCACACGGGATAAGACAAAGTTCTGTCCTTCTAGCGCAAATAATGATCGAAAAAAAAAAAAAAAAATAATAATAATTTTCAAAACCCCAAAAATAAAACCTCGTCTCAATCCTCTATAGCACACAGAGCGTCATCAAATGTTTCTTTTCTTTCACAACATGTCAAAGAGCACGATAAGACGCCCTGTTACTTTTTACCCTCATTGTATAACGTGAAAGTCAAAGGCTCGCCGGAAGAAGCGACGACATCGACGCATGCAGAAGAGTATACAGAAGTGTACACGTACACAAAGCAATGCTTGTTCGCCAAGCGTACAGTATATACATACAGCTCTCCGCCAAGCAAGGATGCGCGCATAATGCTCGCAGAGCAGCGCGTGGGCGTGTGCCGATGCGATACTTTGTAATTAGTGCGCGCGCGCGTGGATGAGAGAGAGAGAGAGAGAGAGAGAGAGAATCCGACGTGAATAACTCTTACGGTTGCATAGCGCGTATATGTAACGATATCGGCCGGCTTGCCCTCTGATCTTTGCGTTTCTTTTCTCCGGTGGAGCTTTTTTGTACGTCGCGTTAATTGTTATATGTATAGCGAAATTTCGCTCCAGTAGGACGATTAAGCGATTAATCATCGGGAGCCTTTTTTTCTTCGTATTAAAAAATAAAAACGGGTTTTTTTTTTCACGTCGCGCCCGAATTACAGTTCTATTATTAAGCGCACTATTATTTCGAACAACACCAGCCGATCGAGAAGAGGGCCAATCCGTCGACGTTGGCATAAATAAGTCGTCGCTCACGTTATTGCACGTGCATTTATTATAGTAGGCGCGCGCGACGATTCATGGAAAAACGAGAGCACCGGGCTAATGTACAACATTGTTATTTGAAATACAGCTTTCTCTCTCTCTCTCTTGGACTGACGTAACTTTACGGCCGCCACTTAGGCTTTTCTCATAAAAAGCGCCTATAAATAAAGCTCGCGTTATTTTCGGCTGGCTATATGCGCGTAAAATGATAGACGGCCGCGATGAGAGCTATCTCGCGCGTGTATATAGGACAATGAGGGGCCTCACAAGTTTTATCGAGAGACAGTGTTATATCGGCGCGGGATTCCCGCCGGGCCGGAATTTTATTGGCCTGGTGTACCGTTTTAAGCTTTTAGTAGGATTATATGATGATCCGATGCTTAACACGCGAAAATTCGTGTCTTATAATTCACCGGCTCTCGTCCAACGTTGCCGACGCTTTTATCGAGCTATTAGCTTAGAGTTTTACTGCGCTACGCTGTGTGGATAATGGACTGCTTCGTACCGGAGAAGACGAGCAATTTTTCCGCAATTAGTCAAGGACGATATAGCCTACATTCATTCCGATCACTTGCTTTATCTCTCGTCGACCTTGAATGAAATTAGAATGAGAAAAGGATTCGAACGCGCGACGACGCGGGGAAATAAAAGGAAGACGAGATTGAACGAGTATACAGTCTCTCTCTCTCTCGTCTTTCGAGACAAATTGCCGGCTGCGAAATTATTCCTCGCGCCAGCACAAAGCCGATGACGCGGCTCTCATTTGCCTAAGAATAACGTCGTCAATCTGCCCCCCCCCCCCTCCCGGCTGCCGGGACGAGCGGCAACAATAATAAAGTGGCCCTTTGTACACCACCCTCGACGATGCGATTTATGCGCTTGGAGATCAAGAAGCGATTTATCGGCCCTGAATTCGTGGAATTTTCACACGGCGTATTAGCTCGCTCTCGATAAACCAGATTATTCGAGATAATTGTAATAATAGCAGAGACGCGTCGTGCTTTCTCTTTGCGTTACACAATGTTTATTAATTGATATTTTCCTCCGGCAGCTCGGAAGATTAAAGAGAGCGTATAATTTCGATCGCCTGTTATCATCCGCGCAAAGATGGAGGGAAAAAAGAGGCTCTCGCATCGGAAGTCGTCCCCTCAATTCATCAAGTCGCTGTCAGGTCTCTCTCTCTCTCTCTCTACTATAAGGTATATATAATAATAACACGTCGTCGCCGGGCGCCGCGGAAAAGAAAGCTGTATGGCGTATAGTCGCTCCTCATCTCTGGGCAAAGAGACTCGCGCGCGGGCGCGCGGAGAAAAGAAGAGCAATGAGATATTCCGGTCACGGGGTGGCGAAGGCCATACAGCAGCGTATAGCAAGAGTACAGGAAAGAAAGCGCGAGCTAGGGGATGACGGGTAGCATCGGCAAAGACGTCATTACCGCGAGAGAGAGAGAGATAGAGCCAGTTGCGGGGGTGGGAGTATCTCATTTCTCGACGCTGCTGCTTCTGCTGCTGCTATCATGTCATAAAAATAATCAGCTCCCAAGCCAATGAGCTACTCCGGGCCACTTTGATCTCTTGCGAGCTTGTCCATTTGTTTCCTTCCTCTGTCGTCAGCGTATAGCTATTTTTTTTTCTTTTTCTTTTTTATTTTAGAAGCTGAACGACAAGGACGCGAATGTGCAGCCGTGTGTTTTCTTCTCTCTTTCGCAAGACGAGACGAGACTCGTCGTTTCTTGCTGCTGCTGCTGCTACTACTGCTGCGCCTTTTAAAAATAAAAAGTTAATGAGAAAAGGGATGATGTTATTTAGTCCGACGAGAGAGAGAGAGAGAGGGTAAGCGCGAGCTATAGCTACCAGTCAAGCAAAGAGGCTCGATGTAAGAAACGCGCGCCAGTTTTCTTTCATTGCCTCTCTCTCTCTCTCTCTCTCTCTCTCTTTGGCACGGAAATTGACTGCACTTTGCTCCGGGGGCTGCTACTTCTACTCCCGCTTCTTCTCTCTTTCGCGAGAGCAGACGAGAGAAAAAAACGTTACATGCATGTCGCGAGCAAAATGTATACATATACTGCATGTAGCGCCGCTCGTTGTAGATGAGCGAGTGAGCGAGTGAGAGAGAGAGGAAAGAAAATAAGTGAAATCCCGGAAAAATGCCTTTGCCATACACCACTACTACTACTAACAGCGGCACAGCGATAGAGAAGCGCAAAAGCCTTTCGAGCTTTCCTTTTCTCCTTCCGTGCTCTCTCTCTTTTTTTCAATACTTCGCTGCTGATGCAATGCAGCTTTTGAAGAAAATCGCAAACAACTGCGTACCGGCGTAGAATTGGAAACTCTGCGAAATCTTCCATTTTACGTCTGTCAGATTCTCCGATGGAAAGCAATCGGAAATACGCATTGCGATTTCGATAAATTTCAACCACTTCGAGATTAAAGAGTAGTCCCTTATTGCGCGAATCGAACTGTTATTTCTATACACGTCATTCTTTTGCGAACAGCGCGCACACGTTGCATCAGTCGAAATTCGCAATAACAAACACACAGCGAAATCCTTTATGCCTGAAACGAATATTGCCGAGCAATCGATCAGCGCTGAGCAAACATATAATGCCGATTGGAGTCTATCTCTCGCTCTGATGCGAATGATGCGGATTATCGACTCGCTGTTGCAGCAGCCAATGGGAAACTGTCTGATCGCGTTGCGAATTTTAGGATGTTATACAATGGGGATTGTATAACATCCCCGCGCTGCTCGATTATGCCTAATCGTTGTAATTATCGTTAAAACGTCATATAGAGCAATATCTAATCACCAAATCTGCTGATTAGAATTCCAATGAAAACTCGGCTTAATTAACGATCCATCCTGCACTATACGTGTTATCACCATCGCAGAGAATCGCATTTATTCGAGCAAAATGCGAATCTAGATAATGAAGCACACGTATGCATCAGCTACAACGTTATACAAAAGTTCATTCCGCGCTCTGCCAAAAAAAAAAGAAGTTACAGGCTCCATTATTACCCACCAAAAAACTCCCACACACGACCGATGCACTTCACACACCCCTCGTGGTAGACCAATCCCGAAGAAAGAGAATCGCCGAAACTGGCCGCTCTCTGCACTCGAGCTGATGTGTATATATTCGCCGAAAAATATACATCACACATGTATATATAACGAATATCTCTCGTTAGTTTCCGGAAGAGTTGTCCCATTCGCTCTCTCATGACGCAATAATGACTTTAACGAACAACTCTCGTACAGAGCACACGCATATAAACACATCAAGTATCCGAATTCGCCGAGCGAGGCAACAAGTTCGGGGCCCCATGAAATATTCAGGCGAAATCAATCCTGTCCGGGAGACAGGCTGCAAGCGCGTGCCGAGGGGGAAGAGTACACTCCCGGCGTACATATATATATATATTCCTATATAGCACCAGAGGAGCGTAAGCTTAACCCTTAAGTTTGCGGCCGGGGCTAAAGTTGTTATGTTTGTCCTTTGAGCCGATACATAGAGCGTATATATATATAGCCGGACTACCGCTTCAGGGCTAATCCTTCGGGACTTGATCTATCCCGCTAATGGCTCGAGGATGAGAGACTCACACGCGTATACATATAATACGTATAACTACTTCAGGCTGATATGAATTATTTTTCGACTTTGTCTCGTCTGTAATATACGAAAAATATAACGCTTGATTTTCTCTCGTACAGTTATGCGCCTGACACAATAACCACTAGGATAACAACACGAACACTATAACCATCGCTTCGTAATGAAGTAGGTGCTCAATTTTCCATGACAGCTGAAAAAGTCCCATAGCACAGTGTTCGGAGGTGAGAGAAAATTGTCATTAATTACGTAGAGCGTACGTATAGAGATGCGCCTGCAGCAGCCCGAAAAACTGCAGCGTCATCGGTTCTGATAACAATGCATAGCAGAAGCTGCTTGCAGACTCGTTTTCTTCACCGAACCGTTAGATCGACGCTCTCCAACAGGGCACCAGGAAGTCGCGCGTGAGCTTTTACGTAAGCGACTCTCCACAGCGCATAATCACCTGCCAACCACTATATATACTATATTATACCGCTGTGCATCTCGCGGATGGCTATGAGGTCACTCGAGCTCCTCCATGATAGTAATTAAGCCTCCCTCACAATAAGCGCACGCGCACGCAATGAGTATAGATAGTCATAAAAGATCGGCATATCGCACCAACGGAGAGAAGAAAGCGCGTTTCTTTTGTACTTTTTGCCGGCGGGCCGTTGCCCACTGAAAGATCCAGCGGCAGCTCCGCGTTCATTCAGAGCTTATTATGTTTTTTACTGACCTCTATCGCGGTTTGCCCAAAGTACGAGAGTGCCATTGTACACGTATATATTCACGAGGGATATCGCAGTATATATATATATATATATATATATACGTACGTCTGTATGTGTGTGCGAACAGCCGACGGCAGCTAATGAGTCGCGGGATGATTGATTCGCCTATTCGGTCCGGCTGTTCTATACCCGAGGCTTTCACTACATCACAGAACGGAGTATACGCTCGCTTCTCCCTCCCTTTTTTTTTTGCGCGCGCGTTACGTGTTTTTCCAGAGCGCGCGCGCGAGCGTTTCCTTTTCTGTCTCGCTTCCTTGTTATATCCCACTCGTCCGACTTTGCGCGATTCATTTCCCATTCACGGTGATGTGTATGTGTGTTGGGGTATGTGTATAGCGTAGCCGACACTTTCGCGCTCTGTATATATACGCGAGAACTCTTTGGGTGGCTTCCGAGGAATATATAAGTGTATAACGCAAGCGAATGGACGAGATGTTATTACGTTCTTGGATCGAGATTTTACGATGGCAATTTCCTTCGGGATTTTGAAAAGTTGCGCAATATATACATAGATGTACAGTATTTTTACGGTATGCGTCGCAGTCGTCATTTCGAATATTGAATAAGTCAGCGGTAAGAAGGTAAAAACGCGGTATGATACCCGCTAATTACACCGGTAGCAAAAAAAGACCGTCACCGCTTTGATCCTTTTTCAGCTTACTCACGCGGCTTTTATTTATTACATGCTTATCTGGCGCAGTGTCGCGACGACGGTATCGACGAAAAAAAAAAAACCGGAACGGAGAATACGCGAATAGATGTATGGCAAAGTACTCAATCTCGGGTGAGCCTGCATTTTCGCGCGTCTCATCCTCGCCCTCTTTTTATCAGCTCCAGGAAGAAGATTCGAACGCACTGATATGGTATCGGGATGAACGAAAATATCTTGGTTTGGTTTTTGCATAGAACTATAAGTTGTAACCGTAGTTATATCGTTAATCAATAATTATGCTTGCAAAATATTCAATAATCAAATCGACTATAATTATATAGTTGTATATTTCCAATTTTACAAATAGACCGCGCTTCTGGTCCTTTCTTTATGCCCAAGCCACGTGTGTATTACTTGTATAGGATATACAACACACACACAAGGTTCTCTGATCCTCGGCCTCGCGCGCGCGCACGTAAAAGGCGTTATCAGGCTATTGTCGAGCTGTCGGCCTCTGGAGATGGATCACGTATTTCATAATATAATACGGCCAATGTCGGCCAATAAAAGCCTTTTTGTGCCCCATGACGGAGTGGCAGCAATGGCTTCTTCATCTTCTTCTTCTTCCTTTTCTCTCCCTCTCTCGCTTTATTCGCCGTGGCTATACTTGCTCGCCGCGACGTTTAAACTTTCGTCACGCCGTCGTTGTTTCCATATATATCCTACTCTTCTTTTTTACAACGCGTCAATATGCTGATCGATAACGCGATAATCGAGAGGATAATGAAATTTTTCTCGCTGCACACGCGAGTTTTGTTGATATAGCGAGCGTCCACTCGTCGAGCTCTTGGAATGAATTTTTTGCACACGTACGTACGTATATAAATTGCTTGCGCGGAAAACCACTCAAAAACTAGCGCGCGTGCTGCACAAAAACTTTTTTCGCGTCTTTTTTTCCCCCGACTGCATATAGAGCGCGTGGCTGTAAAACGAATAAACTATCGACTTCCGATACTCGCTAGTATAGCAAACGTAGCCGAGAGCTTCGTTAGAACCACGCGAGCTGGTATAATAATTTTTTCAAGGGCCGTTAAAAGCCCACGGGAGAGAGAGAAAGAGGACACACACACACACGCAAAGCGGAAAAAACGAGAGAGGACTCTGCGCCGTTGACTTTTTGCTATACAGTATACACGCGGGCGAGAGACGAAAGGTTTGTTTCCACTTAGCGGTGTTAACGCGAGCTTGATTGCCCGCCGGTCCGATCCATCCATCTATCCATCCGTTCGTTCGAGTCGTAAGCTCGCAGTATATCGGCTCTAATCGCCGGAATGGCATCGATCTCTCGTCGTGTTTTTTCGCCTCGACTGTTATTCGTTGATTCGTATATATACGTTCTATACATCGGCTATTGTACCGGAGGTGGGGATCAAAGCTCGTCCGGCGGATTGGTTATTCGAAAGCTGAGCTTTTTTTTTCGAAGACATACATCAAAAGCCGTCGCATGTGCAATAAAACTAACAAGTTCCGACTGAAACGACGCTCCATTTGGCTTTGTCGGCAAACAAGCATAAACGTACACACCCTTGAATCGCGTCCCCCCGGCGAACTGCAGCATCATCGACATGAAAAATTAACGAAATTCCTATAACCACTCCGACAGTTGACCTGCCCTCATACAACTGCCATACGTACGCGCAATGGTCCAGGCTTGAGCTTCGAAGCGCGACGAAAGAGATATAGGGCAATCAAAGGGAATAATTCACGAGGCGGTATTGTGTTTCATCGTTTGGGGGATTCCCCTGTATACCTGATGCGTCGGTGCGGTTATACGAGCTGTAGTATAACAGCCGATATATACGTGTACTCTCTGTATACGGGGGAAGATTTGCATTCTTCCCCGTCTGCGGCTCGTCGAAATCACTTTGGCTCCCGATGGATTTTCCGATGCGACTGCCGGAAATCGACGACATATGATGTTTATTCAAAGAATGAGCGTACGTAGAAAATGTAGCGAAAGAATTTATCGCGACCATTAGCCTAGAGTGTCACGTATAAAAGCAACTCTCTCGGTACAGCGCGCGATCGCGCAATTGCCTCTAACTCGTGTATTAGCCGGTATAAGCGCCGGCATCATGTAGCTCTGCGCGCGTGTAACTCGTGATATTATATTATAATCCTGATGGGCTGTGTGTGTGTGAAAGGCGAGTAGAGAAGTTTTTCCTGGGTTACATTTCCGACTTTGAGTCTCGAAGTTTTTCCACTCGATTCTCGACGCGAGAGAGAGAGAGAGAGAGAGAGAGAGAGAGAGAGAGAACCCAATTAAATATAGGTATAAGGGAGAGAGTATAGCGCAAAAGTAATAAAGAAAAGCCAGGTACTGCAGCGGCCGCGAAGTAATAGAAGTGTAAGAAAGTACAGTGCGGAACTTGGCAATATACGCTTTTTAGGAGCGAGAACGAGGCTAAAAGAAGTGAGCGAGTATAAAAGAGGAAGAAGAAGTATGAAGAAGAAGAAGGAGAAGGGAGTGGGCGAGCTTGTCTGGGAGATTAGCACCTCGTATAAAAGTTCCATAGTATATATATATATATATATATATATATATACGGAGCTGCCGTCGCTGCCGTTGAAACGACGTCGACATCAGCCGCAAAGACGTGATGGAAGTGGGAGAGAGCTTGCAGAAGAAAGTCTCTCGAAGGATGAGGATGACGGAGTGAGCGTGCTATGGAAGGGGTATAGGAAAGAAGGAAGGAGGGCTGTTTCTTCCCAGTTCTCACACACACTGCCACGACTATACGCTGTACATACATACATACATATATACAGAGGCAGCGGCCGCTGGGAGAGAAAATTAGTTTTCAGAAATTTTTCATGAAAGCCCGCTGAAAAGAGAGAACTGCGCGCGCTTGCGCAAGCTTCCTTTTCTCATTGAAGGCTATTTTTGTTCACGCTGCCGCCGCCACCGCGATTCAATAGCCTTTATTTTATATACCCCCCCTCCCTCGTGTTAACTCCTCTCGCGCAGTACACTGCGACTATATATATACGTTATACACGTACGTCCTTTTCCTTATTACGCTATACCGCGGAGGGCTTTCTTCGGCTGCTGCTATATACCTCGATTCGCTCTCATTCATTCATCTTTCCCGCGTCTTTTTTCCATTATCCCCGCATAAAGAGAGACAGCAGTATACTTTCCACTCGCGGCCCCTTTTTTTTTCATTTCACTTTTCTTATTACGCCGGTAGGTAGGTAGGATATAGTGCTTGAATTTCGCGCAGTCCATTATTACTCTCGCTTCTTTTTTTCACGCGTATGCTGCAGTCTCTATATATGATATAACGAAATCTCAGCCCTGTAATTAGTTTTGGACAATACACTAAGAGCCAAGCCCGTTAATTTTTCCAATTAAGTCCGCGTCGAGTACCCCGCTCGTACGCGCGTGTGTGTGTGTATATACGTTATATAAGGAGAAGTAAATGCTAACTACGCGTCGTGGATCATTGTTCGTCAAGAAAGCTCTGAAAGAAGAGTGAGGTCTACCAAGAGGACTTAATGATTAATCATTCTGGGCCGTACTCGCATGCGTGTGTATGTGAGATGCTCGTTAAAAAAAATTCGCGCCCTGCGCGCTCGTCAATTATAAGCTCGTACGATGCTGATGTGTGTATATATATATATATATATATACGTGCACGCGGTAGATAAGTGAAAGAAAAATGAGGATCGCAGAGAAGCTTTGAATTTTTGCGCAAGAATACTCTTTTAGGCGGCGCAGCCTCATCCACTTTCGAGAAGCCTGTTCCACTGCTGCTGAGAGCTTTGCATTAATTAACAGAGAAGCTGCTGTAGCATCAGTCGGAGAGAGAGAGAGAGAGAGTTTAGCGCGCGCGCGCGCGAGGCAGGTAGTTTTGCAGCAATTAACAGTGTAAATTAATTATCTTGTTTAATTACATGCGCGAGAGCGCGAGCCAAGCCCGTTGTGTTGCTCGAAAGCTGCTGCAAACGTTTTGCAAAGTTCGTTATGTAACGTCGCGTCAATTAAAATTTTTTCAAACTCGCTAAACTTTTATCAGGCACGTTATACAAGTGGATAATTTTATTTCGCGAGAGTTAAGTATACGCGCGCAGGTGTAATAACAGTATATCGGTATAACATTCTCGTGCGAATGAAGACCTTGCGATGTTATTCGCGTATTATTTATAGATCATCGTTCAATAATAAACTCCAGTGTAGCGAAGCTCAACCGCTGGAAAATCCGGAGAAAATCTGGCTCCGATGAAAAAGGAGTAGTAGGACGCCTATAATCGAGAGAAGGAGCCCCGAAAGCATACAGCACTCTGCAGTGTCTGTCTCTCTCTCTGCGCAATGTTCTATGCCCGGAATGTTCGCGCGCGTCAATACCCGGATGAAACGCGAAGAGAGCGAGGCGGTGGTATGGGGAAGACTGCGAGAAAAGCCGAGAGATCAGTGCGCTCGATATTACTGCCAGTAGCTCCGAAGATTACCAATATCTTTGAGAGCTGGGGCTCCGAGTGTAGCGCATAGTTCTGAGTAGTGACGCTAGTTCTAGTCGTCGTCGTCATCATAAAAGAGACGCGAGAGAGCTTATGCCGAGATATTACGTCTCTCTCTCTCTCTCTCTCTCTTGGCCACAATTTTTGCGACTTCATTTTCCGAGATATAAGTACGCTGAGGAAAGAAAGCTCACCGACTGGAGTTTGCTTTGGTCAGTTGACGGCTCTCTGTGCGAGTTTATCTTATACACCTTATATAATATATATAAACGCGAGAGAAAAGCTCTCTTTGAGGATGATTTTCCGTGTCCCTTATATATACACACGCCGCAGTGCGCGCGCGCGCGCTTTATGGCATTATATACGCGCTGTACATCGGGAGAGAGAGGATAAGTCGAGCGAGAGAGCCGTTTCTATTTTCAGTGCTCATTTGGAGCGTCGTAAAAACTATGGCAGTAGCAGCCTTTATGTATACACATATACGCGCTTGTCTGCTACGCGATGGCTCTTTTTTTATGTCTCTTCGTACACACATACATACACACAGCTCAGCGAGAAAAGCAACAACTTTTTTAACGCCGTGAACGTTAACAAGATTGCTCACCTTGTTTACTTATTACGCGAGCCTCACCAGCGTGCACTCGTTTATCCATTATATACGTATTGCGCGTCAGGCAGACTTCAATCTCGATCCAAAGTGTCAATCAAACGTCAACAATTTGTCCGGATAAGCCGGTGTGCAATCGCAGTGAGAGAGCGAAAAAAAAATGATCCGCCGAGATGAAAGGCGATTGTGTATGTGTGTGTGTGTGTGTTCCTCCACACTTGTCGTCGTCGACGTCGTTGGGGTTATCTAAGATCGCTCCGCAGAGTTATTACTCTGCGCGTGTGTGCACACGAGGGTCATTGTGGAACGAGACTCATTGTGCCACCCACAAAGCCTCTCTTTTCTACTGCAGTATAGGTGAAGAATGAAGGATGAATAATTTCATTCGATTATGCTTTCCCGTTTACTCGCAGTAGAGAGAGAGTTGTACGTACACATTTTTTTTTCGTCTTTATACGACGCGTTATTTCATAATTATACAGGCTGCTTCGTGTGCGGCTGACAGTAGGTATACTCGGTGTGTATACAAGTATAGGGAGTACAGTCGCGTAATCCACCCCAACGTGTCGAATAATCGCCATTGTATCGCTTCCTCCCCTACGACGATGTCCCATGAGCGGTTTTTTGGACGTGCGCCGGGACACTAATGTCTGCGTACACGTATGTGTATAGTACAGTACATATAGTACGCTTATGCTCGAGTCCCTATTGTCGTGCTTTGATGAGAGTCGTAAAGGCGACAATCGCAAGAGCTGCGTCTATATAGCGGACAATTGCTCTCGGGCACATGTGACGAGGACATGTGTTGAATTTTCTCTTGATTCTTGCGTCCGTGTATATGCTTTCGGTAATTGCTATGCTTAGCCGGCGTTATTCATTGCTAAATACTGACCCTCCTGTGCGCGTTTACACGAAGTCGTGCAGTTCTTACGATTAATATACAGCAAAAGAAGAAACTTTCAAATTACTCGTAACTATACGTAACTTCAACCTGGTGTATACTCCGGGAAATAATAAAGCGAAATATTTATTCAACAATCAAGCGATGTTCGATTAAACGCTCACGTTATTGAAAGCATAAAACCGCGTGAGCATTTAATTCCGCGTCGTCCGCGCACTAGAACCTTGCACGAGAGTAAGGAAGAGTATCAAAGTATAAAATAGAGCCTCGTGACGATTCGAGTGATAAAGCGGGCGAATTTGTTTCTAGAAATTCAGCAAACGAGCCTCTATACTCTCGCCTACAAATTACAATATCGCACACAAGAGCGTCGTGGGGTTTATGCGCGCTGTGCGTTAAATTTACGCCAGGCATAAAAGTCCTCTCGCGCGAATCTGAATGGCCGGCGCGTCACATCATAACCATAAACACCGTAAAGCCTCCCCTGTACTCCCCCCCCCCTCCTCCCCGTTTATTTTTCGCGGCTGTTGTCTCGACTTTGAATCATTCTAATGCCCGTATAAACGAGGCTATTAGCCGGCTAATTTACGCCTTCGATCGTATAACTTTGTGCACCTAATCTCTGCGTCATTCGTCGTCTGCGACACGTACGCGTACATCGTCGTTACGCTGTGTACTGCAGAGCGTCGCAGATTAGGGCTTATTTTGACGTTCTTATCGCCGTGTAGGATCGCGGTGAGAGAGAGAGAGCGAACGAGTACGCTGATCCCTTGGGCTCGCGCTCTATATCTCCCCCGTATATATATACCTACGCGCGTTTTTGTTCTTTCGCTTTATATGTCCGTCGTCGGGTTTTTCGATGTCGCGCGCGTGTAATCCGCTATTAATTGCCGCCACAAAGACTACACAGTGTGGCTGTCTGTCGGCCGGGGTGCTTTGAAATATTTATGATGTTGATCTTCAATCGTCATGCGCGAGCGCGTGCGGCTGTGTGAAGTGAGGAGCTGTTGCTCTGTGGCTGTGAAATATTCACGTTATAACCTTGTACTCGTTGTGAGCATATCGGAAGGGATATTTCGTTGTTGTCTCGAGAGTCTGTGGACATTTTGGTAAAATCATCCTGATAGTTATCGATGGCAGTTATACGCATGTGCGGCGCAAGTTGTAGGCACACAAGAAGACAGTTTAGGCATAGGTGACACACCGCTATATATGCACTGATTTCGCAGATACCGATGAGGAATATGAAAAGAAGCCCATGCGCCACCTATCTTTACTGGCCAGAGACTCGAAGAGTTTGAGCGGACTGTCTTCTTTCTGCACCGAGTACATAGTTTTTTTATATTTTAAATCAAACTATACATCACTTTTCTGTTTTCCATTCAAGAAAGGTTCCGATTGTTTTATTTTCATTATCCAATCGAGCGATTGAGCGATTAAAATAAATAAGAGTTATCCTCTATACAGAAGCGATAAATTATTTCGCTGCCGTATACGATTATACGATAAAGGCAAATTGAAGTTTGCCGCTTCGAAATAAACGCTTAACAAGCTGGAACTTTTCCAAGACGAGATCGTGCCTCGCAATATAAATTTTCATCCGCGACTTAACTTACATATTAACTTTTCACAACGCAGCACGCATCCGCATCGTAAAAATAATGTAGCCGCTGCTGCTGTATAGCCGCGTGCGTATATAACTACGGCAGCATGCAAATAAGAGATTAGGCGTCCAATTAAAAAGTCGTTATTTATGTAACGCCGGGAACCGTTTGGTAATTCGAAAAACTGCCGACGTTATGTGTGTGTGTGTGTGTATACTCACTCGTTAGCCGCGGAATTTCGCGAAAATAATTTAAAATGAAAAATTAGAGACATCGTCGAGGACTTGTGCGCCAGAAGGACGTCGTCGTATGTATAAGAGCCAGGGAGGAAAGGAAAGAAGTAGAGGCGATTTTGAATCGCCGCGTGTAGTGCAAATAAACGTAAAGGTAGCGTCTAAGGAAAGCTTTGAAGTATACCTATAGAGCACATGGATATATTCGCCACTAATAAGGAAGACTGCGTCTTGATGGCATACAGAGGCGCCATACCGACGACGATGATGGTTGAGCGAAGAGAATAAGAGCTTAATTTCATTAGGGTAAAGATATCTTTTTACTTGATGATATTGCTCGATGTTTGAATGCAAAATATTCATCACATAGACAACTTGTTCTCGTTACTCATGAGAGCGTCCAATTATATGAAAGCACAAGTCAGTCGAAGAAATTGTTTACGTAAGCAGCGAGTGTGAGAAAATCACATTGCTCTGATGGAAGAATGATCAACAAAACAAAGGCAAATGTTGCTGGTAAACAAACAAACAAGCAAGCAAACGTATATGATACCGTATATACATAAGCGGTTATTTTTCCGTGTTTAGCCGATGCTCGTTTGCGTGCTTTTTAGATTTTATTACAGGCCTTTGCATCGCTCTACGTTTATGATCATCTTCATATTTAATTGCTTCGCCGGGCGTATCCACACGATAATTTTATCGCCTCAAGCATTTATCCTCAGCGACGATGGAAACGCGCTATAAAATATAAATCAGATCTCTCAGCGAAAAGTAGAATATAATACGTGAAATTTTCAATTCGTTGGACTCATAAATCGTTTACCGCATCTTGTGTAGGGCATGAAAAGAGATTTCCTAATCAAAAGAAAAATCGCTTATACGACTTCCTCCCCGTATATAACTATCACAATTCGGTTTATATATGCATCGCGGTTATCAGCAGCGCATATATACGTCTGCAACCGGTTGCAATGTAGGTCATTAACGATCGGATGAACGGTATAGATGCAATGTGTGTATATATTTATGCGTTAACTTTTTGTATGAATGAAAACTTCTTCGTTCATCCTCTCGGCACTGCAATATACAAAGACGCACATGCGCGCACTAAAAGGCTTATTCACGAGAGAGCTGCCTTCTGGGAATGTTAATTATCATCGGAGAAAAAGCGGCGTCTCATACACAACGCGATTATAAACAGTCGCGGTCATTGATAAGATTGTAACAGTGTTATTACATATTATACCGCTCGGCTGGCAAAGCTCAAAGGAAGTCGCTCACAGAATCCCCTACTCTCGTTTATCTCTCTTTTTCTCTTTCTCCAGCGCGCGGCGAAAGACACGTCTCTCTCTCTCGCTCCCGTCGACGGTTTCCTCATTGCCGTGAAATCCCGTTTCGCGACCGATAAGAAGGAAACGCGGAAAGAAGAAGAAGAAGAAGAGCTCTCGCGGAACAAGCCCATACGTGTATATATGCACGCGAGAAATCGTACATAATTGACGTACATGCAGATAATTGGGAAATCGACGCGGCGACAACGAGTCTCCTATAAAAAGCCCGCATGTGTGTGTGTGTGTATAGGTAAGACGAGCAGAGAGAGCCCCGCGATAACGGTAAAGTTTAACGACGCGCTTATTTCATTCGACTTACGATAACAAGGGAAACAAGCTCTTCTTCGCTTGCATGTGCTTGCTTGTGTTTGTGTACGCGTATTTGGACACATCGCGGGATTAGCGAAAATGAGAAGAAAGAAAAAGTAACGTCGAATAGAGTCGTCAGGCATGCTGGACCAGCATATTTGTGAAAGTCTCACTACGGTGAAAAAATCCGATGCCGCATGCTATAACCGTATGATAGTATGCGGAATTAATAGTATAGTTAAATTTTTTTTTGTCTAGAACTTTCGGCTTTATTGTTTTTACCAAGCGACGATAGGTGGCGCGTAGGCACTTTTTAATTTCCATCGTCATTATTTGCGCGCCAAGTCTAGATATAGCAGTGTGCCAGCCATGCCAAAACTGTCATTGTGGAACCGTTTGGGCCGCTCATGCTATAAAAAATATCCTTTTTATATATTGTCTTTTTTATTGGACTATAGTATAATATCGCTGCGATCCGTATCTCTCCACGCGATTTTTGATAATTCTTCATCGAAATTCAAATATTCCTTATACCGTCTCTGACGTTCACGTAATAATTACCACGATCTCGTAGAGCAAAGGCAGTAGCTGATGGAAACCATAGGACAGCGCTCGCACACGTGCCAAACCCAAAGCGACGACCCTTTCACCCTTTGCGCCGGCACTTGCTCTTCATTATTCGCCCTTCCTACGGCACACTCTCACTATATACTACTGCCTTTGCGGTCTCGATATACTCTGTTTCTCCAGCTTCGTCGCGATGCTGCTCGAGTCTCCTTGATAATTTGTCTCTGCTTCGGCGAACTCTCAGAGTTCATGCTCACCGCGTATAATATACTAGACTTTTGGCGCAGTGCGCTGCGCGCACTGTAGTAGAATATTAATTCATTAACTTATTAAATGAAATATAAATGCTTGATTGATATTTTTAATATTTGTTTTCTATTACGGAAATATATCAAACTTTACAATAATATATGATTCATTTCGCGCTCATGTAAATTTCAAAATTGCCGCGGTTTCGTCACCAACTACCTTTTAAAATTTTAAGGTTATGTCTCAACTCAGTTCGTGTCAACGTTCACATCATGTCACTTTTTGTAACAATGATAATATTTACAATAGAATATTATAAATACACAACTAATAATTATTGATATGTATTATAGTAATATATTACATTCTTTGTATTAGGATCAATTTTAGAAATCAAAAACAAATCAAAAAATTCTAACGATACTTTTGACGCATGCGCACTACACGAGCCAATCATATTGACGCATTCTTGGCTTCACTTCATCCGGTCATGACTTTTTTATATAGGGATACAACACACCAGAGAAGCTTGAAGGTGCGCCGATCCATGAAAACACGCGATGATAATAATGCTCGTCGGTGTTTTCGAATATTTCGCCTCTATTTCGAACATTATAAGTATACGAATGAGCTTCTAAAATAATCTCGCGTGCATCTCAACGAGGCTATTAGTTTTTCAATCAAAGTTTCCCGGTCGTATACCCGTATTTCACTCGACACTATAAACGGCATGCGGTGAGTTTTGAGCGAAAACAATATCTCCGTCGCTTCGTCGTATGACAATAGTACAAAGTGCCGAAAAAAGTGCATACTATAAACGCTCACAAACGCAAGCGTTAAGTGATTCACGGCGTATTTTTAGTCGACGCATAGCCCCGTACTCACTCGCGGGTATTATATATAGATATATAGGCATAGTCTTTTTGGCTCGGCGACGCGGAAATTGAACTCTCTCCGCACTCTAATAAATGAGCCGTGTCATAATTTGATGGAACGCCGGTACTAGGAAGTGCCTTCGTATAGTGTGCCGCAGAGGAAAGCTTCTCAAAAAACACACAGAGTAGGGAAAAAAAAAAAAGAGAAAGAGAGACTTCAGAGAGGGAGAGAGACAATAATAATTCGGACATGTGTGGCCCATACGTGCGCCGGCAGAGTTTAGGGACGCTGCAAAGACACAACGGATTTCTCTTTCTTTTCGAGTCGCAGCTTCCTCTGCTGAGCGGATGATCTTTTTGACTCTCTCTCCCACACACACACACACATGTGCGCTACAGCGACGAGATGAATCCGCACGTTGGTTCCGCTCTCGCTTCTCGTGAAATCACACATAATGCATTCTTTTGTATAGCTACTCTGCTTTTTGTTGTGCGCCGCCGCTATATGAGAAACGAAAAAATTTTTGAGGATGTAAAATGTGAATCAGAGACGTTGATATTGTTGGTATCGCTCTCGATTACAGCCGGCCAATTAAATTCGCACCGCAGAGTCGCCTCGCTATAAAACCGTCGTTACTTTTCGCGCTGCAGTTATATACTTTAAACGCTATCCCCATCAAAGCCTCTTCACGCGCTTTCCAATTTCGATTTTTGCTAAAGCAGCAGCAGCAGCTCGTTTGATTCTCCAAACATACGCACATAGGCATTACGGATGCAGAAGTGGATTTGAGAATGTTTTTTTCGACTCTCTTTTACTACTACCACTACTATACTGACTGCACTTTTATCACTAACCCGTGTGTCGTTTGCATAATTTACCAACACATACGCGTATATATACACAAGCTGCTGCGATTATGATTGTGGTTATATTATACGATGATATGACGATTGTATACACGCGACTGGGAATAAATTAACTTTCTATGCGCGCGCCGAGTGTATATAAGCGAGCGCCTTTTCAGGTTTCAGCTGGAACCCCTGGCATTTTTGCGTTTCCGATTTATGGATAAACAAACATTTGAAAAAGTCGCCTGATTAGAAAGTCGTCGACTTCTTTAACCTGCTGGCGGCTCAACTCGACTTGACTTGGCTCTCTTATACTTCGGGGGATTTTTATTTATTACTACGAGCGCGGAAAATATTACGCAAATCCATATAAACGAGTGAGCGCTGCAGGTTTGTTTTAATATTAATGGATTAACGCTCTCGATTGCGAGCGCTGTTAGATAACGTTTTTACACTATCGGAATACCGTAATTAAATTAGTTTGTATTTTTAACGGCGGCTAGTGTATTACAGCTGTGTTATTTATATAAAATCAACTTATTGCAGTGACTTACAACAGTTACGAGATGGCTGGGAGCGTGAGATGTAGAAGAAATGTCTTACCTGCGAACAGAGAAAAAGAAAAGACTTTTAGTATGCTATATAGGCTGCAGGAAAATTTATTCGATATTAATGATCGGGGCATGATCGTTAAGATTCTGAAATATGTAGAAATTCTGGATTTCAAGCAGGAACATTTTAGACGCACGCGCACGCGGAAATCAAGAGGATAGAAAGAGAGTAGAGAAAGAATACACTATGAGATTTCTTTCTCCTGCAAGAGCGTATATCTCCATAAATTATAAGCGTCCCGCGAAAGAATCTAAAATTAAAACAACGACACTATGCGCGACGCGCCCGATTAAGATTCAGCCGATATCTAATAAACCGTGGAGAATATCATCTAAACGAGAAGATTTGCATTTTTGATGAGGTGAAAATTTCACTTATAAAACGTCAAGTGCGCCGGTGTTTCCTCTCGTGTGGATTAGACCAGCTGTGCGACATTCATTATTTTCTTGTGCGCCAAGCCGTTAACGACGTGTTAACTAATTAAGAGAAAATCTGGTGGCTTGTTTGAAATCGCTATATGCTAATGCTCGCGTATCTAAATTTTTCGAAAAAAAAAAGATATTTCGTATACACGAGGCTTACGGAATGCCTATAACGGCTCTTGTTTTCCACTCACCAAGATGTAAATTAATTTTTCCCGTAAACGACTATCCGTCTCTCTCCCTCTCTCAAGGCAATATTTTACACGAGACTGACCGGCAGACAAAATCTCGCAATATTAGATTTTCGCTGTCAGCTCCATTGATTGATTTTCCCGTCGCGCTCGCGGTACATATAATGCATTATATACCTGCGCGTCGATTTCGAGAGGGGGTAAAATAAAAACAGCAAATATGGGGCGGCTTTTAAGAGCAGCTCACAAAGCCGAATAAAAGCGTCGCCATAATCGGTATAAGCAAGTAATTGCTGGCCTTGAAATTTAAATCGGTAGCGGCAATCTCGATTGACTCTTGCGCTGCAACCGCTGCAGCTTAACAATCGTTTAAGAGCAGCTCGTCGTCGCCGCGCGAGCGAGAGAGAAGCTGGACTAGTCTCTCTCTCTCTCTCTTTCTCCCTCGTCTCTCGAAGGGAATAAATACCTGGAGATGTAATCGCTGAAGGAAACAAGCGGCGGGATTGTTCGGGGAATAATTGAAAGCGCCGCTTCCCATTCCCGTCGGCTAAGAGAGAGAGAGAGAGAAAGAACTCTGGACTCGCGTTCAGTGCACTTTTGCAGCAGCGGAGGGGAGAGATCCAATCGGAGAGAGGTGATCGCTGCTGCAGCTTAATGTATGCGTAATGCTGCAGCGCTGCTCATTAACGCCCGCCAGATTCAACTGCGTCTACTGTGCGCGAGTGCTCAGGTGCAGCTCTCCCTCTTTCGTCGATATAGACTTCATGTTTCGCGGTGTTGACCTTCTCTCTTGCAGCCCTCTATTTTCGTACGGACGTGCGAAATCTCTCGCTGAGGACGAGGGTCTTTGGAACGACGAAATCCGAGGGCGAGGTGCTACTTAGATTCTCGATAGCGTCGGTATAGCGAACAAAACAACCTGTGCGAGAAGAATGCTCGGAGTTTTTTTTATCGAGAGTCTGCCGTAGCAGCAGCGGCAGCAGCTGATTAATCTCTTTCTTTGGGTCGGCCTAATGGAAATTATTTTATCTCGCAAATATCCGCTCTCCACACCGTCTTTCGGTAATTACTCGGCCTCGTGTCTCTGAGACTAATCATCGGTCCAATTATTTTCCCTCGGTTGTATATACTGTAAAAAATGCACAAAGCTATTCGCCAGCTAAACTACCTACACAACTTTGAAAATAAGCGGCAGCGATAAAAAGAGAGAATAAGAAAGAAGTGTATATATACTCTCCTTCTTTTTCACGAGCAACTGTAAAGTGTAGAGAGAGAGAGAGAGAGAGAGAGAGAGCAGCGTGTCCAGCCGTACACCCTATGTGTATATACGTACAGACGCTTCAATAATACAAACTCGACTCGGTGCAAGAGCGGCTCGCTCTCGAAAATTGTGATCGAGAGATAGTATCGGAAAGCAATAGCTTAGCCGTGTGGCAGAGGCAAGCTCGCAGTAGGGAAGCCCTGAATAAGTGATGGGACAATATTTTTAAAACGCCTATAATTCGCGCGCTCGCAAGCGCCCCCGAGGATGGACCGGCGTATTTATCGGCCCGTGGAGTATAGACACTCGCTCCGAAGCCCGCGCTACGATCATCATTTATACAGCGCAGCTACTACTACTACCTACTGCTGCTGCGCGAGATCTATATATGTGCGCTGGTATATACTCCCTTTTACTTCTTTTCTCCGGTACTGCTTCTTCTTCTTCTTTTTTACTTTACAATCGAGGATCATTGCGGTCATTTATATCGCCTTCCTGAACGCGCTCCGCTGTTTTAGTCATGAGTCTCTCTCTCTCTCTTTTTCTCTGTATAATACAACGCAGTACCGGCGTGAATCACGAGAGTAACCAGCTCTGGAAATTATATCCGTAATAACGATAATCCAATTAGACGAGAGTCGTCCTCTGCACTCATTAGCCATACGTATTATACGAGCCGCGAGAAGGAGAGAATTTTCGCCAAAGATGAAATCGAGCGGGACCTGCTCGCGCGCGCTACTTAAACTCGAGAGAGAGAGAGAGAAGAAATAAAAGTGTTGGCGAACCGGTCACGTGGATAAAACTGGTTCGTGCGCTCTGCATGGTCTTCCGTGTGCGTATGCGATTGTTTCATGCAGATGTGGGACGAGCTGCACTGCAGGCGTTATATGCTAAGTAAAAACGGCTCCTCACTTATCATTTCTTTCGCGCGAGTTTATGCATATACATAACGTCTCGCTGCCATAGGTATAGCAATAAATAATTAGCGACGAATGGATTTTCGTTCGGTAGACGCTCGACGTTATCGTTTTGAATTTAATTAGATTGCGTTCCTATATTATAGAGCTTGCGACACCGTAGTATCGACAAACGCGCGTATAGCGGATAAATTTAGGGCAACAATTATCTTGGAGGAAAAGTCGCGAACAATACGGGGCAATTGAAAAACAACTCAGCGTGCATGTACGAGTTTCGCTCGTATCTCATCGGGCAGCGAGTGACTACTAGTCTAGAGAGAGAGAGAGATGCCGGCCAAGATTCCGTATAGACGCTCGCGACGCCGTCATTGTATTGTCGAGCGGTAGCGCCGATTAACGCAATTACATCGCCGATATTAATCGACGTCTGATCGGACAATAGGCTGGAAGCAATTTTAATTGGAAGTGGTCGTGGTCTCAGGGAAAGATCGATGAAGCCAGTTGCTATATATGTAATTGCACTTGAACATACATCAGTTTTTACTATTTTTCCTAATACGTCGCTAATTGCGAAGACACAACACAAGCTAGTAACCCCTTTAGCATCGTTTAAGCCCTTGTATCTCTCTCGAGATCGATCTCTCATATCTCTCGCGTCACTCGGCGTCGAAAGCAATCGACGCGTCCATTCGTCCTCCTCTCTCTCTCTCTCTCTCTCTCCCTCAGCCAGCTTGACAATACAACAATCGTCCTGAGTCCTTTGTATTTCTCCGCGTATAAGTGTATCCTTCTGCTGGCACTGCTGCTGCAGTCGCGCATTGTTTTCCAGATCTCTCTCGCGCCCCTTATATGCGGGGCTATTAGATCGAAGCCGATAATAGCTACTCTTCTGACAGCCCAGTGTGCAGCCCCTCAAGATATATCTCTGAGCAAGCGCTACCGGCGCCGCATAACGGCATGCGGTAACCTCTATTCACAATATAAGTTTCTCTCTATATTATGCATTGTGAGGCCGGAGCAAGATGTCGCCTCGTTATATGCCAACGGGTCATCGCGAGGAATTGCACCTGTGTGTGTGTGTGTGTGTGAATTCGTTGATGTTATTAGGAAGATTAAAAAAAGATTTTCGTATAATGGAAAACACGAGGAGAGCGACAACAACAACGGCCGTAACTGTCTGCTTTACGGCGCATAAAGTCAAAAAAAGATATCGCGGCTAGAGCACGTGGAGGAAATTTTATACGACCTAGGCAGATAATAAATTTCGTAGGCTATATGTATACCTATGCGTTATACTCTTCCAGCGAGACGAAATCTGAATACAGCGTCTTCATTTTTCGAGAGAGCTTTCGTGGAATGCAATAAACTGGACGATTAAATTGCGACATCAAAATGAAATTTAGCCTCTCGGCGTGTTTTCGATACATAACTCATCTCGACCAATCTTCTGGCCTGCTTTAACACTCCGGTGCTCTATAGTCTCTGGCTAGTGACGATAGGTGGCGCACGGGCGTTTTTCTGTTTCCCTCATCTCCATCAGCGCGCAGAATGTATATAAGTCACCCATGCCATTACCAACACTGCCTTGCAGGGCCTAATGCCTTAGCCGCTCATGCTGTTATCTGGCTGCAAAATAGTATACTTTATGCATCCTGTAATTTTTAATGGGGGAATTGCTGTTTTAATAAGATGTATTTTAAACGCATCAATGCTCCCATTATTGATATAATCGCTTATCAGCTTTATGATTGAATTCAGACTTTGCGCTTATTTACGCATTTTATCCACAAATTCAAGTCTTAAACGCCAGCTGGCCGCAATAATATATTCAAAACGTTAACCCATAAATTCTCGGCATCATCCTCAGTTACGTTTATGAATAAAGCGTGTATAACCGGGTGTTTCTCTCTAATAAAATTAACGGTATTTCTCTCGGTCGCGAGTGAAACGTCAACCTGCATTCTTCATCGTTTTATTCGACGACGTCACGGCAGCAGCACTCATCGGACGATTTTCCAAGAGACAGTCACCATATCGAAGAAGCTATACGCAGATACCTCGTTAAATCCAAGCTAGGCTCAGCTGCGCTTTACGATTTCGATTGGCTATAAAGTTTATCTCTCTCGCAAGTAAGCGAGCGGCTTTCTATTCCATTGGTATGTATAAAGGCGGATGGACCAGCTACTTTCACAGGCCGCGCGCATCGGATTGCGTGAAAGCAGGACGTCGCGCTGCGCTGAGAAAGATCGAGCTGCTGGCTGTGCGTATATATGTGTGATGCTGCAACGCGTTGTTATATTGTTTGTGAGAGGCATTTTATCGACCTATAGCTGATTCTTTTCTCGTGTATATTTTGGATTTTTAATACACACGAGAAGAGTATACGTCAAATTAATCAACGGATTCTTCGAGTTAGCTGATGTGCCGCATCAGTCGATACGTCGAGAGATAGGAGAAACACAATAAACTCTCGAGTTTATTGCTTATTTATATACGTATACGTCAGGCTGATTTATTCCCGGCGACGCTCTGTTGTTATTCCTCCTCTTACCGTCGCGCGCGACTATGATCGCTATCTCGTGGTTATCTACTCTCGCACCGCAGTCGTAGCCAATTAATTAGAAGAGGCAGGTTCTACCCCCTCTCCCTCTATCTTGCGCTCTTGAGAGTTATTGTTATACATTCGTACGATGATGCATTCCGTGAGAGAGAGTCAGGAATTTTCAAAGCGAAATTGAAACGTGTATACAGGAGACACGATAATACCGTGCTTTCTCGGATTGAAAAGGGAGAAAAAAAGCGCGCGCTAATTTTCATCGGGAAGAATGCGGACCGCGCGTAGATCGAATGATTATAATACAACGAAGTAATTACGGGGCAATTCAATAGAATGGCCGCTTCTCTCTCTCTCGGGAGATTTTCCTGTACAGCAGCCGGTGATCCATATTAAGTGCTGCCGCTGTTGCAGCAGCAGCAGCAGCCGCGGGCGTAACACGCTACTACTGCTCGGCTACCGGCGTATCGACTCTCGTGTTGCTTTATAGCTATAGCTCGGCAGTACGTGTGTATAGCAGTAGAGAGAGAAGCCGGTTGGGAGAGGCTGAAGCGCAAAAAGTAGCATCGCGGTCTCTCGGATGTGCGCGCGAGTGCGAGGGGAAAAAAGGAATTTATCGCGATACGCGATTCTCCAGTGTATGTGTGTGTGTATGCCCTTCCGTATGTATAACGTAATTTTTTTCGGTTTTTAGAAACAATCCTGCGTTTTCAATCTTTCACGATAGATGTGCATTTATTTTTTATATTATACGCGCAAATTTCACTCGGTTCGAGTTTTTCATCTCTAAAGAGAGAGAGAGAGAGAGAGAGGCATTATTCGATAATGGCAAATATCCGACTTTATCGTAGGCTAAAATCACGAAAGGGGGGAAAACACGCTGAAATTACAAATTTCTTCACGGGCGAATGTTTCATAAATTTTTCACCGTTTCATCGGCGCAAGAAATAGCCGCGTCGTGATTATCATCGTATCTCCTCTAGACATCAAAGACTTATCTCCTTCCCCTCTTCTCTCGTTGTCTCTCTCTCTCTCTCTCTCTCTCTCTCTCTCTCTCTCTCTCTCTCGCTTTCGCGTATATATAGAAGTGCGCCTTCCGAGAAATGGCCATTTGTAAATTACCCCATACCGGTGAGATATTCTTTCGCTCTTTTTTTTCGACGGATTCTAGAGAAGCCATCCCTCTGAATTAAGACGCTCGAGACTCTCTGGGACATTGATAATGAGATACGTTCTCGCTAATGTTTCTTATAGACAGCCTGGAGAGAGAGAGAGAGAGAGAGAGAGATCGCGCGCGCGCGGTCTTCGAGTCTCTTTGTAAAGTTTGAAAAAGTCTCTCGCGCCTTCTTCAAAAGCGATATCCGACAAACTTATTGAACGCTTTCAAAGGAATTTAAATATCCGCGCTGACATTTCTGCAAATTAAGGAATCCTTCGATCTTCTTCTCTCAAACGAGAGAGAGAGAGAGGAGAAGAAAAAAGTTTATCGTCCCATGAATAGAAGCATCTTATTTAACTTTTCCCTCGAAATATCAGAGAGAAACATTCAGACGAGTGACGCGCTTCGTTCCATCATTGCCTCGGGTGATAAATTCTCGCGTCTGGAAAATGGAGATACAACCGCATTGTGTCTCTGTCGGTAAGTCTCGTATACATACACTCGCACATATATATCGAGTAAAAATCAAGCGCGCGCGCGAATCTGTCGAAAAAGCGGTAGAATCGAGAAACGGTCCATATAAGATCTCGCGGTACAAAAGAGCGTGAGAGAGCATAAGATAAAGGAGACTCGCGCGCGCAGGCGAGAGGAAAGTCACGGGGACAAACACATGTTGCGCACACTTGGGGCCGTAAGTCTCTCGCATGGACACACACACACACACTCTCCAGTGGTAAGGATATATCCGGCGCTGTGCCGGCCGACTAACAACACAATGGAAGCGCGGCAGCTGCATGATAGATGGCCGAGAGCGTCCTTTTTCTCGAGAGAGAGAGGTACTGCACTGCACACACACACACGAGAAGAAAAAGTGCTGCGGTCGTTATCGCCGAGGGTCCGATTATTCGCGCACGCGACAGGAATTTTTTTTGCAGAGGCTTCGATCTTCTCTTCAACACACGTATAATATACACTCTTCTCGGCATCTTAGCAGCGCTGAAGGATGAAAGATCGGTGCTGTATCTCGACCGGCCTAAAGTGCATTTTTCGGCAATGTTTCTGCCTCGATAAGTACCCCTCGATAATAATGCATATACCGGCTTCTCTCTCTCTCTCTCGCGTTCACACGAACTCTCGCGTGCGTTGCTCTTCGAATTTTTACACGCCACGCGTATATAACAGTACTTGCTCTTGTTTCAGAAGATGTAATAACGAAAGAACGAGAGCGGAAGCCAAGTGTCACAGTCGTGAGAGGAAGCAGCGGATTGTAAAATTGAAAGGACGAGTTGTTGCAGAGAGAGAGAGAGAGAGAGAGAGAGAGCGATTATCTCCGATCCATTGGCCAAGGTAGTATTCTAATCCGACACTATGGCGGCGGCAAGGCATTGAGAGAGCGACGCGATTGTCATCCGTTTTACAAGCCCAACACATAATCGCTCGGGCACATATAATGCTCACATTCATTCGGCAGAGTCATTGTGTCATACGCCAACGCCGGTTCTCTTCACTCATCGTCGTCTCTGCACTAGTCCTTGCGAGACATGCGCGAGCGCGTATATCAAGCCATGCAGATAACACACGCTCACACACATACACAAAGTGATCGAGTTTGTCAATGCTCTTCGTATTCTACTGTGAGAATCTTTATGCTTCCGACGGTATAGTCGCTACTGCCGTGCGATCGTGACTAATTAATCCCACCGGATTTACCTGCGGCTGAGATGAAAGCCTATTGTGGCTCAGCCGAGGTGCGAGAATATCGTATATATATATAAGAGCGAGGGTGCGCGATGATTCAAGGGGTTAGCAGCCGAATAAGCTCCGACGATTAGTACGTGCTTACGAGGGAGTAGTTCAAGGTTACACACGTGGGAATTGTTGTCGTGCGCGATTATTCACTCTGGCTCCGCTTCGATGAGTATACGATATGGAAGTTTATTGTGGTAACGGTAATGTATAGAGGTTTTTTTTTCTCGCCTCCGACAAAAAAAAAACACTCGATTCCTCATCACCGCCTCTAGCTGCTTGGAGAAACTTCTCATTACGCGTAATGATGGCTGATGATTTCGTCGTGTGCGATGTATTATAAAAAAAAAAAAAAAAAAAAAATTGTTGGCCGATGATCCAAACAATCGCGAGAGCGAGAGAGAGAGAGAGAGGACTATGGACGATCCTCCTAAATGTTTCCGATTACGCTCTCGCTGAACGTGTGAGAGATTGAAGACGGCGTCTTTGTGCGAAGAGGCGAGCGCACGAGCTGAATATAAAACGCGCTAGTAGAGCCGCCTCGAGGTCTTTGTGGTCGTTCAAAGAGAGCACAATGTGTCCATAGTGCCGCTTGACAATGGAAGCCCTCTTTCTCTCTCTCACTCTCCTAGTTAAGTATCAAGGTTGCTTGAAGGGTATAACCTTTTGCAAAGCCACCACGACGACGACAACGCGCTGGAGCTTCTTGCATTATTTCCCTCTCCTGTATCAACGGCCGACAGGTGCGATTGTACACTTTGGTATTATTATTCCTTTTCTCTTCGGATCCCTGGTAACCGAAAACATGAAACGTGTGATGTGTACAGTTAGAAAAACGAACAGGACCACTTTTTACCAAATCCTACTGCTAATTGAAAGCTCCGCGGGGAATAAAAAGCTCTTATAGCGACAAGTCACGCGTACATAATTACCAAAGGAAGAGACGGCGAAAAAAGGCAGCGACAGCAGCAGTAGCTCGGGCTAACGAATCGCAGAAAAAGAGGAAAACGCTTATTTCCCCTCGCGCATATTATCAGTCCGCGACTACAGAGCGCACGCGTGGCACAGTAGGTTTCGGCTTCAAGAGCGCGCGCGGCATTACGCAAATTGCCCTTTGACAGACGGAGAGAGAGAGAGAGCGATGCAGCGCAGGAAAAAAGGGACGCTCGCGCGTGCATAGGATGATCGCAACGAGCGTATGCTATCTTTTTCTTGTCGGAGAGAAGGGAAAAATATTCGCCAGAGGTCCCTCTAATTAAAAAGCACGCGCTAGCGGGGGAAAAAGCGACGGTCCTTTGGTCGATTCACAAACAAGGCTCAGCAGCAGCAGCGGCGGCAGCAGCGGTAGTGGAGAAGAGGCAGCAAAAAGAGACGAATGAGCTGCTGCTGCTGCTGGAAACCGAGAAAAAGAGAGGCAGGGCCCCGTCGGTTAAAATAACATTCGACAGAAAGAGAGAGAGAAAACAGCGCGTATCGGTGTAGCGCGCAGTAACGAGAGCCGCTGCTGTTGCGCGCCGGGGAATTAGGATGTTTGAGAGAGAGAGAGAGAGAAGAAAAGGCGGGAGCGAGGAAGAACAGAGAGATTTTGTTCTCTGGGGAGCAGTCAAAGCAGCCTCTGGCCCTTGTGTCATCAAACGTACTCCCTCTGCAGTGTATAGCTACAGCATCGTGTTAAATATGTGGGACACATATAGGACACTGCACGTGAATTTTTAATATCGCGCGTTACGTAATATAAGCCGAAATCTTTTTTCGAAAAAGTGTAACATATCTCTATAATATGACACACGAGCTACCTCTGCATTATTCGCTGGATTTTCGCGTGTGACTGTGTACACACACACACACACACGCTTATATACGAAAGAGACGTCGAGCGCCAGCCGATGCTATCTCTGACTACTTACGATGCGCTCCGCCGACCTAATGTATAATCATACGCTCTAATGCTGGGCGAGAGCGAGGGAGTGACAGAGAGAAGGATATAATGCATGCGCGGGGAGTCGGCAGTCTCTGCCCCCTTGCACACACACACACAGCCGCGCCGATAAGAGGGGAATCTGAGAGGGAGATCGCATAATGCACTTATTAATCGGGTTTATTACGCTCGCGCTGTTTTACGCCTCGTGTGCGATCCTCGTGATTGAGTAATTGTGAACTTTTGCGCGCTCTCTCTCTCTCTCTCTCTCGCTCTCGTGTTTGTTTCTACGTATACGATCAAAGCCGGCGAATCGTCGGCAATCAAGAGCCAGATTCGCAGTTGGCTTATACTTCTTTCTTTTTTATTTAGGGGGCGATCGGGTATACGTTTGCTTCTTTTTTTCTTTACAATTAAATGCGCTTCGTGTTCGAGATACGTCTTGCGAGGGGGTAATTAGTCGAGGAAGTCGTTTGAATATTAAAACGAGGAACACCCACGCGAGAGAGAGAGAGGCGAACTTAGTGGTATGTTAATAACGGCTGTAATGAAATTAAAATAAGTGCAATTAGTTTCGCCCTCGATTATATCTCTTGCTAGCTGATGATATTTGCCATTGTACGAATGCTTTGCGCGATAATTGATCCTCTCATTTTCTCAGCGCTTCTTCTTCTCGCACTGAAATAGAAGTTTATATAGGAAGAAGCATTTTCCATTGATAAACGGCTAGTGATTAAAATCGAATTTCCCAATAAAATATCGACTACACGCGGATAATGCGTTCGATTTTTATCGTAGCTGTTTCTTCGCTCGCGGAATTGCAAGCTCGTTACGTACACGTGTAGGAACAAGGAGGCTATACAAAGCGCGGTCGCAAGCCGTGTGTGTGTGTGTGTGTGTGCAGTGAGTGTGTTTTTCTTGCCAGCGCGTGCGGCGTGCCGTGGATTCCGGAGACATCGGATCGGCATCTCTTGCGCAGCTCTTTCTTTCACGAGTCTATACTGGCGCGAGCGACTTCTTAAAGCAACCGCTGCTTTGAGCTTACCGATTTTGCTCTCCCTATCTCGGGGGAGAAACAAAGCGGTTCGCGGACACGTTGCTGCGGTATAAGTATATACTGTGTATATATTAGGATTGTAGATCTAGGGGAAAAAAGCGGAACGAGTTGGTTACTGATCATTGGAGGACACCAAGAAGCTGCTGTGCAAAAATTTTGCTTAAGGACTATGACTACTCTTTGAAAAATTAATTAACCACTAACCATTTTTCGCTTTTTGAATTTTCACATAATTATAGCATGAGCAGTCGAATCAACAGGGCAGTTTTAGCATTGGTAATACACCGCTATACCTATATCTAGGTATCTTAGACTCGGTGCGCATATTGCTATAAGAGAAATGGAAAAGTGCCTATGCGCCACCTATTGTCACCTGCCACAGACACGGAGAGTTTAGGTGCTGACGAAAGAGCCAGTCCAAACTCCAAAACTACTTTGTTTTTGTAATTGATATCGCTAAATAAAAGTGTTTAGAACACAAGTAAGCTTCAAATTTTTATTGACATTGCGCGTCGAAATGAACAACCAATCAGATAGCGAATAAAATGATTACCATGTTTTTTTAGAATAGAAATGTGATATAAACTGTTAAAATCGTAGTTATATACAGTACACTGTTCCGGGGCGATAATTCGCAAATTGTTAAGCGCAAAGCCAGTTGGAAAAACAAACTCTCGGGATAAGTACACTGCAAGCGCATCTCGCGGTTATCATTACACAGAAGCCATAGGTAAATTGCAGAGTCTCTCTCTCTCTCTCTCACTCGCTTGGCTGTGCGCACCGTTGAAAAGCCTGCAATTTCATGTAAATTTATGTAGAACGAAAGCGTTATTAAGATCGCATGATTGCGCCAGGCGTAAAAGGGCGAGGAGCGAACACACACGTATAGAAAAGATAGTATATAGCAGTCGACTGACAAGTCTTGGACAGCCATGTGTGACAGACTCTTGCTCTCGTGAAAGTATACGTTAGGTACGCGCGCGCGCGCGAAAAATTGCGTTTTGTTATTGCGTGTCGCTCGACTTTAATCTCGGGCTACGCTCGTACGCGTGTGAGTGTGTATAACTACCTAAAGATGCCATAAATTTCAAACCTGACATCGCGCGCGTAGCTCTAAAATAAAACGACCGCCATCCTGTTTGTAAAACTCTGCGAGTGCCGGTCAGCAACGCAGTTACGACACGATATTATCCGAGCGAGCTCGAGAAAATGAAATAATAATAATCCGGATAGGAAAAGGCTCCTTTAAATCATGCAAACTCCCTGGCCAATTACGGGAAATTGAAAATACGACGGTGGAGCGCAGTGGCGTTATATTATAACGAAGAAGAAGAAAAAAAAAAGGTATACACACGATCGCTGTATAATAATGTCGAATAAGGGCGAGAATGCGCGCGCGCGGGTCGTTCATTCATAAAATATATCCGCGGGGCTGCAGGACGTAAAAATTCTCCGATTGCAAAATTGATGCGGTTACGCTATACGTCGCTAAGGTCTCGTGGGTTCTCTCTCTTGCTGTAAAGCAACTTCTCATATTGTACAGGGAGGCGTAATTCATTTTTTACCGGACTCGGCTCAATTATTTATAAATTGCTGCTCCTAAGGGAGAATCGTCATCCACATCCCCTTATCTGAGAGTCGCCGTTGAGAGCCGTGTTTTTCCGAGGACGGAAAGGATCTTTCGTACTTACACGCGTCTATCCTTTTTACGCTCTCGGCTCCTGTTTGTCTTTCTTGCACATACAAGCGAGCGACACACGGCCGCGTGCGCATGTAAATAGGCTTCTCTCTTTTTACGAAGCTTCGCCCCGGCGTATATATACCTATAGACTTTTTGTCTCTTCGTATATACACGCCCGAGAAAAAGTAGCAGGGGACACACACGTGTTACTTTGCAGAGAGAGAGAGAGAGAGAGCTGGGGGATCTCTGGCCGATATCTCGTGAAAATCCGAGGGGGTCATCTCCGTGTGCACGACGGCACGGAAAACCGTATACTTATCGAAATTCGAGATTGTGGGAGATAAGCGCTTGGTATACGGGCACTCATATACGATTTCTATCTCTTGGATGCATCTGTTTTTCTCTTCGGATGCTGATCGTATAGCTCGTTCTCGTCTACTTATACAGTGGATTATTTGTGTATACGTAGTCGGGCTTTGATTGCTTTGTCACAGGAGACCGATTCCTCACAATAACGAATAAATTAGCGCCGCAGTCGTGATTCGTATAAAAAGAAATGAGTAATCACGGTATTTGCGGATTAGGCAAGTGTAATCCCGCGATTGTGGTGTGCGGGAACGATAAAAGGTATAGAGACCTATTATACTGTAGGTTTGACGAGTCTGGAACAAGTGATCTCGTCTGCAGCTTTAAAAGCAAAATCGTGTTGCGCTCATTGTCGGACTTTGACGAAAACTTTTAGGGACTCGATAAATTCTTCATCTCTCGGGAGTATAAATCCTTTTTGATTTATGACACACAGCGTTGAGGTATCGCGGTGACAACATATACCTCTTAATGGAGACGAAGTAAAAAGGAGTATCCGACTAATGAGGTCGAAAGCGAGAAACGACTTCATAAAGCAGAGAAACAACGATTTAATCGAGCGTCGATCGTCGCGATTTCATAACTCCTCCAAAATTACAAAGATATATAACGATGCTGTTCCCAGCGAAGCAAAAGACGAAGTGACAGCGGTTCCTCGCCTCGGAATTACGAAAACAAACATCCAGCCAGATAGAGACAGACAGACGAGCAGACACAGACAGAAGGATCAGAAAGAAAAGAAGGCGCGCGAGGGCAAAAGATACAGAGAGATAAAAGGGAGTCTAATACGGCGTGCTACCTCTTCAGAAAGATAAAGTTGGTAATGCATTTGGATTTTGCGCAAACATCATTTTAATCCCTCTTTCATTCGTTTTCGTTCTGGACGCAAGCGCGCGCGGGAAGAGCGACGAAGAGGGACGAAGAAAGAAAACCGAGAAATGCGCGGAGCAGTGAATTTAACTGAGGCGAGTAATCAGAGAGACATTATATTTCTCTTTGAGCTTGTGCCCGCGCGCGTTTTAATGCCAGAAGGAAAACGGTTGAATTCTTTGCCCCTATAGCTCGCTCCCTTATATCCCTGAACGGCTTCTTCTTCCGTACGCTGATCACTCGCAATTGACGTGCTCGATGGAATCCGCGGAGAATAATCTTTAACCCCTGTGTGTGTGTGTGTGTGTTATATCCGCGACCTTTACGTGACGGGGACGAGAGAAAAGAGAGAGAGAGAGAGAGGAAAATTTCTCCGTTAAATTGATGTACCCTTTTCAGGGGGGATGTGCCGGAAGTGCCTCGCGATGAACTTATTCGTTTAGCCGACTAATCACACGAATTATAAGCGTCGAGTCAGGACGTCATATAATGGCAAACAATCATCGCGTGTATTAAAATTTATAAAACGCGCGAAATCCTTGCGAATCAATCTTCTCTCCCTCGTCGATTATATTCACTTCGATCCATCACCTACATCAAAAACTCGTACGTGCTCGGTGTCGCGCGCGCCAAGCTGTATAACGGGCGTGTTGTTGTATATAGGTATATACACAATCAAGACCGTGGGAGCAAGCTCTCAGCTCTTCTCTTTAATCCCCAGGTGGCGAAACGACAATCAATTTCCCCGCACACCGCGCGCGCTCAAATCCCCTAAACTACTTAGGCACGAGCAGCGCGCGGCACTTTTTTTTCTCTCTCTTTCAAAAGTTCACGCGCGCACGCGTATACGAGAGTAAGAGGGAGAAGAATGGAACCTGCGAGCTATCTCGACGCCCACGTGTATATGCGAGAGTGGAGAGAGAGAGACTGAGTCGCGGGATTTCTTTTGATTATTTTATTGCCAACTTTTAGTACGGCTCTTTGTGTCTCCTCTTTATATCTCTCTTTTTTTTTTTTTAATCGGGATTTATACTTCCGTTGTTCAAAGCTTGTTTGGATAATAGCTGTCGGTTTTAGTGCCGGCAGTGTGTTCTTTCTCGACGTCCACGAGCAAACAGTTATGAGCGATATTTTAACGTTTACTTATTTATACACAACTCGTGTGCATGACTTCATTTTCAACGGTTCGGATTATAATAACGATTAATAACGAGGTTTATTTTCGAACTTCCGCACATCAGACTAAACCTTTTTCCCGAGGACATAACTTGTGTACAGTAAATGAGAGTGAAAAGAAAACTGAAAATCGTCACGCGTATAGAGAAAGATCACCTGCGTCTGTTTTCATAAGCGAGACTCGCTAGGATACATCACACGCGCTGTCCAGGAAGCGAATGAATATATGGAAACGGTTCTTCCTTTCTCTTGATTAACGACGTTTTCTTTGTTAATACCAGTTCTCATGCATGTAATTTTAGTTCCTGTCCTCAAACGGATGTCTGTAGAGCCTCAGTCATATACGTTTTATTTGCTCCGATGATGCAAAGGTTTGATCAGAGACGCTGCGTGTGTGTATACGTACGCGCGAATCGATTGATTTATTTGCCCTGCGTATGCAAGCAGAGATTGGGAGGCTTATTGGGTAGAGACTCGATAACCAACCGTTCGGAAATGAAAAAATGGGTATTTTTTCGTCCGAGTTATGCCATTAGAGACACGCGTAATAATCGCTCTCTCTCTCTCTTGAACGAATGGAAGTCGGCGAAGACAAATGATGCATCGAGCGTAATGGCTTCTATTGCCTGTAATTATCTGATTTTTATCTCTTTGTGTATTGATCGAAGAATCATAACGGCGAGAAAAATAGAAGAACAGCGGCGGCGGCGGCAGCTTACGCGCGATTTTTCCCCCTAATGAATCTAGAAAGTCCGATACCGCTCAATTATTGTAATTACGAGAGCGAGTTAAGAATTAATTAAAGTTCGGAATTAATTTTCAGCCGATAAATCATACGAACTAACGCCGTGACAGCTCGTCGTTAATTTAGAAGCCTACGAGCGCGCGCGCAATACCTATTGAGTAGGTACCTCTCTCTCTCTGTCTGTCTGTCTCTATTTTTCTCAAGTCAGCTCGAAGCCGGTTCTCTTTTACGTAATTTCGCCCAATCGCGGGTTCCGTGAGCGCTATAGCATTGACGAGTTACTGTACAGCTGGTCTCCTTATTCAGAAAAGTCTACAAAGCGTATGTATCAGGATTGCAATAATAACACACCTACAGCTACGGCGTTGATACAATTATATCGTAATTAAATTTAGAAAGTGCTCTGCACGCTTCTCGCCTGGAAATAAGCGCGCTTAATAGCAAATAAATTAACGCTAGATAAGGCCGTAAATCCTATCTTTCTCTCTCTCTCCCATTAGCGACCGAAACTAGCCGACATTGTATGCACTTATCGAGCCTGCTGCCGCCGTTGCTGAGAGAGAAACAAGTTCCTAGCGAGGTATGTGTATTATCGTACACAATCGGCGCCACAAGTACAAACTACTGTTTAATTTCACTACGCGGACCAATAAATCTCGACGGCTGATAAGCTTGCAAGTGTCATCCGAATTATCGGGTTTTTCCCAAAAAATAACGATGAGATAACGCACACACAACGCACGACTCGGGTTTCCAAGAGAGCATAAATCTAAGCATCTCGAATTCTGAGCCGCAGTTATAGTAAAAAAGCATATAAAGAACAGAGGAAAAGCCGACGGGGGCGGGAGGGGACGACGAATTTTTCTCTCTCTCGAGCACACAACTATACGGGGAAGTATAAAATCTTGAGCCTGGGGAGAAAGAATAGCCGGAAGGAGGGCTCGCCGTCACCGGACACGGGATCGCGTGCGGACGCCTATCAATGGCTGCATTATACAATAGCTCGTATCTCGCGACGCGCGCGAACTGCTGCGCTATACCTGCGCGCAACGACGTGTCTCTCTATCTCTCTCCCCTCTTTTATACCAGCACAGTGTTTGTCTTTCTTTCATTACACGACGTCACCCGTGTGTGTACACACTCTCTCTTCTATTCCTTGTGATTCCCTTGGAGAGTGTCTCGTATCTCTGCTGCAACGAACGAGGAAGGTATATAAGAATAGGAGAGGCTCTTATAGGAATAAAGGTGTATACGCGCGGAGTCAGATTAGATTAGAGGTGCTTGCGAGTCCGCTCGATTTTTGCCGTGAATATATCGCTCTCGTATGACGCTCGACCAGATAAGCTCCTCTCGATGCAGAAAGCGTATATATATATATAGCCATATACATTTTAATTGAAGCTCAAGTCAAAGTTCGCGGATCTTTGGATCTCGCGCGGGGCCGCAAAGGCTCCTCATTGTTAACGTCACTTTGCCTCGTTATAAGCTCCGCTAAGCGTTTCACGAAGTGAGATGCGAAAAGTGCGCCGCCGCCGCCGCCGCGGTCTATACAGCACACACAGCGGAGATGCAAAGGCTCGAAGAGAAAGAGACCGAGCGCAATAAATCTAAATAGTATCGGAGGCCTGTCGGCCAGATGCCGCTCGCTCTCTCTCTCTCAGCTCCGCTGCAGCGAGTGGATCGAGGGACGCATGTGGAGAGAGAGAGACTCGCTTTACTTACCGGGCTCGAATCTCCTTCCAGCAGATCGCAGTAGCGGCAGCTTCTACGGCCGGAACGACCCCATTCACCGGCGGACAATCACGCCAAACATCGGGAGGTGGTAGCACAACAACAGCGTCCTGTGTGACATATATAGGAATGGAAAATTCATTAGGATTGATTTTAAAACCAGTGCGCTTAGTGTGTTATATTTATTGATAAAAAATAGAGCATAGCTCGCTTTGTACGGTAAATCAGAGTCGTTTATTTTCAGAGTCGGACACGATCGGTTGCGTGCTTAACATAAAAAGAGTATAAATTCAAACAAAGAGGTTTCATTAATTACCGAAGATTAGACAAAAACTAAGAGCGATCTATATGCTACGGCAATTTTGCATATTTGTCTTTGTAGGACGCCATTGTAATTTATCACCAGCGCGCATATTTTCAGACTCTCTGAAATGTCGTGTATTTTAGGTCAAAACGGTCATTCGACGCATCGATCAATCGCGAGACACACACACGCGAGCGTTATGTGCATATTATAAACGGTACATTTTCCGAGAAGCTTCTGCTCTCGATCAGTTTGAACAAACACAGCAATATTGCGTCCGACGAAATTTGTATTATTTTAGGGAGTGACAAAGGGAATTTTTCAAGGACGTGGCAGCGTTACATTTCGAAAACTCGTGTGTGTGTGTGTGTGTGTGTGTGTGTGTGTGTGTGCGGGAATTGTACGGTGTACCGTTTTTTCTCTTCAACTCCCGCCGATTGTAAGCGAAGACCACTTCATGCTGGCTTTAATGTTTTCCAGACTCCGGGGACTCTTAACTATTTGTCATTCAAAGGGGGCCTCTTTGGAGGACTTTTTTTTTCGAGTTTGTACACATACGCGCTCGAGGCTTAGACAAATCTACTTGTTGAGTAACAAAAGTGTCTCAGGCCCGTCTGTTTTCTTCGAGAGCGGCTGGTAAGACGGTTTTATATTTAAATTAACAACGCAAAAGCGACCGGATTCTTTTGTCCACAATAAACGTGTGTCGGGTCACCCACGCGCGTATAACATACGAGAAAGAGGAATGTCGTAATTGTTTGTTCTCGCCTATAGCTAGCGTGAAAATTAGCATCGATTTTTCGCTATCGATTATCGCTATAGCGATGTATATAAAGCCGTTCCCACGCAAAACGCGCTCTCGAAACTCGTTTCGAAATGACATTATTTTCCATATCATAATTGACAAGGCTTTTTACGCCGTCGTAGATTAGGTTCTAAGCAGCAGCAAGGCGCGCGTTGTCCGTCAGCGGAGATTAGACATCGATGAATGACAAATTGCCGTGGCGCAGAAAGGAACGGAAGATATAGGTGTATGTTATACGCGTATGTGTGTGTGTATAAACCTGCTGCTGCACGACGACGAGAGAAATCGTTGACGTTCGACGAAGGAGAGCGTTTTAGAGAGAAAATGTACGAAAACTAATTGACAATAGTCTGACAGTTGATTGATACGAGATCTCGACTGTATAAGCACACAGTCCATAAACTGCGGCGAACGAGACTCGCCGTGTAGTACCTATATATACTTGTGGTATAACCAGTGCCGCTTAATGGCTCTTTCTCTCGGAAAGATTTTCAAATTCAGCTCGATTAAGGGAAACCGAGAGATCAGTTTATCGAACGCGATTAGTACGAAAGCTCTCTCGAGTGTAAGAGAAGAGAAAAATTACGGTGAGACACGCAGTCGCACATATATATATACGTAACGCGCTGCAATCGGAGAAACTCGAGCGGCCAGTCATTCGCTCCCAAGGAGTAGGGATAGCTCGAGAAAGAGAGAGAGAGAGAGAGAAGCGAAGGATGCTGGAGAGCTGCTGCCGCATGGTGGCGGCACAACCGGTGTGGTCAGGTGGTTCGCAAGGACGCGGCAGGCCGTTCACCCGCTCGCTCCCGCCGCCGCGAACTTTCCTTCTGTTCTCCCTCTCCGTCAGCCATATACATACACACATGTATATATGTTCTTTCTCTCTCTCTCCCTCGCGCGCGTCAAGCATCTTGTATACCTACGCTGTATATATATACTCGACGCTGGCTCTCGTACATACAACTCTTTCTCTCGCGGATTTTCTTCGGCGTGTATAGCTCGTACATACTGTACACTATATACTCGCTCGGCCGGTTGTGATGTTCCGCCGAAAACACACGCGCGCAAGCGGCTGATCGATATCGCTCGGGCTTTAATTATCGCGCGTTCGGATTCCGAAGAGAGAGAATCCGTTGGGATTATATGCGTGCGTGTGGTGAATTGACACTTTCGAATGACTTGCAAAAAAATCTATGCCGATTTATCGCCGCCGTTATATATGCGTGATGAATCGTCGATATTTATAAACGCATTATTCAGTTTTCCGACTAGAAACGCAATACGATCGAAAATATACACAAGGAGTATATATATATGTATAGGAGAAAAGTATCAAGCGAAAAGTCAGAGGGAGAACTAATAACCGGGTCGTCTACGGCACAAGCCTCTCTCACGCGTGCGAAAAAGTGACACACACGCGGCGGAGGCGGGCTTCGCGTCCGAAGGGGAGAAAAGGAGAGAAAAGAAGCAGGTATATCCAGCATCTCTCTCTCTCTCTCTCTCTCTCTCTCTCTCTCTCGTAGGCTGCATCGCGCCAAGGCTGTTATTAGCTTTCTTCTCGGGCTAATACGCGCCCTGTCACCGCCAGGAAATAAGAAGTTCCAAAGAGTCACTTTGTTAGCCTGGCAATCGCTACCTTCTCTCTCTGCTGTGTGTGTGTGTGTGTACCTCGTGCTACCAGCTGCTGACGCTGTATATATATATACGTCGCGTGTCAAGCTTGCCGATAATGGACGCGTTGGCGAAAATAGAGAACGCTTCTATAACCGTTGTGTAAAAAGTCGCTGCTGTAGAGAGAGGATATTATAGTTTCTCTTCCACCTCGAGGGTAAGAACCTGAAACGGTATTCACCTCTGTAAATAACTCGCTACGGAACGACGAGGATCGTGTATACAATGGTCATGTATAAGCGCATTAGAAGTTTTTTCCGCGTTGAGCGAATCGCCGTATTGATTATTCCTCGTTAAAACGGTGATGAATTAGCGGTATAATGCGCTCCATTAACACCCCATTGTTAGTTAATCTTTCACCGCTGCTACTGCTGCTGCTGCTGCTACACAGATGGAATTAAAAGAAAGATTCATACGGATATAACGAGCCTAGTTAGGATTTAATGCGTCTAACCGTTCCTTGCGAGAACGCGCGTAACGCACGCGAGTGCAATGCACACAAACGCTATATTATTCTGCCGAGAAAAAAAAAAACAGCCGATAAACAATCGGCAAAAAGTGTCCGAATTCATTTATACAGCATATAGCTTGACTTAGTGTTAGGAAACGCGCGAATAACAGAGGACGAAGCGATCAGAAACGGTGTACGCACGTTGTACGTAAGGGGTAAGGGAGCGAGACTATAATGGAAAGGGGGGGGGGTAGGGTCGGAGGTTCTCGCGCGTGCAGAAGTCGATTGAACAGAAATTGAATGATTGGGGGCGCGTTTCGAGGGCGCTTGATTGTTCATTCAAACAACAATCGTAATTGCGTTACACACGCCAGGAGGGCGGCTTTTGCTTGGGATTAAAGAGCGCGCGCGCGGGAAAGGAAGAAACAAAGATAGCACCGAGAAGATCGCTTATTTAATTTATTCTACTTCGTCGACAATGAATTTTACGACTTTGTCACTAAAGTATAACAAATCGTCGAGTCACGCACAATTTTCTACAATTAAAAAGCATAGCAGGTATAGAGTCTCTCCCGTCATCGTGTACGGACAAACTAGCAGCGGTGACCGCTTGAAAAAGCAAACATTTGTTCCTACTCCGTATGTGTGCGTATGTACGTACAGATTGGGCACTCGACGAGAGAAAGAGAGATGAATCGAGCCTCTCTCTCTCTCTCTCCGAAGGGGATCAAGTGCAGGACCCAGTGTTGTTTTTTTTCGAGAGGCTTCCTTGACTTCTGACGGTCGAGAGCGATGCTGCGCGTGTAACGTTATTAGCGGCATGATTCGTTAAAGCCCATGTCAACGTAAAGGTCTGCCTGCGCTTATATAGAGAAAAAGCACAATGGGGAGGAACGCGTATAAATGCATTGTGAGAGATTTTAATTGAATACTCAGTACAATGTGTGACTGTGCCTTGAGTTATCGCGATTGGATGAGAGAGAAAAAAATCTCACGCTCGGAACAATCATTAGGTTTTTTTTCTTTTGCGCTGATATTCCTGCTTGTTGTAAAGTATAATTCGATTCGTGTGGTTTTGCTGGTTGTTTTTATTTCATTGTTCCGAGTGTGTGAGAGATGATTTTATGGAAAATCTCCAACGAGAGATTTTTATGACTGATACATTTCGAATGCGTTTAGAAATTAAATACCCGGTATTGTCTTGAATTATCGCTCGTCAAATAACGCACGACGTATGTATATAAGCGAATAGCCGCGAGCGTCACTGAGCAAATATTTTTCCAGATTATGCGTGAGCAGAAGAGGTAGAGCGTCGGATAAACCGAATAAAGCTCTCGAAAAAAATGTCAAACGACAAGAGCGTTCGAGATTCACACAGGTGTGCATAAATTTGCGTTCGCACAAACATACACGAAACGCGTCAATAATGTCTCCACTGCGCGTATACTGGACGACGACGACAACTTCGACTGCAGGAGAAGAGAAGAGAAGGAGAGAGAGAGAGAGAGAGAGAAACACTAATGATTTGCTTAGTTAATATTTGCTCGAGCACATGTTCTTCTTTTTCGAGTCGCTTCCTAAATTGAGGTTGACGCATTGTCAGTGTGTGCCTCCTCGGCTGATTAACATAACAATGCAAACACAATGACACCGCTCGGGGATATATTATACATACATATACGCGAGTCAGGAGAGCCAGTATATTTGACCAGGTGAAAACGACGGTTGCAGCACCAATCGGCAGTCCGCGAGATGTCGTTTTTCATGCGTATATGCGCGTCCCCGCGTTTTCTAATGCAATTAGTGGAACCTCGCGAATATCCTGACCTCCAGACGCTCGAAAAATTTCGCAACCACGCCTAGAGACATGGAGATAAGAATTCGTCTTCTCTTCTTTTCAGTTTTACTCGCTATAGGGCGGTTTATTCTTATATGCGCGAGAATTTTTTTTTTTTTGCGTGTGCATTGCAAACACGAGTTGAAGAGTGATTTTATGCGTAATGTTCGATGGCCTCGAGGAATTCCTTGCTTCATCGTCTCTGATATTTTTTGATTGTGTTGAAGTTCAATAAAATATTAATCTATAAAAATATCGTCGATTTACAAAATTCACACGTAAAAGCATTCGTACTTCACAAACGCATCCGCAAACATTATCAAAATATACAAGCTGTAGCGAAACGCCAGCCTGTAGCGTCCGTCGAAATACAAGTTAATTAACAAAGTTTGGCGACGCGAGTATTTTTAAAAAAATATCACTTCATTCGAGGATTACGCGATTGCGGCCGCGCAGCATTTTGAAAGCCCAAACTTAATGAATAAAATTTACTCCCTCGTATATAAAAGCGTTCGCGTATACCTATATAAATATGGAAGCTGAGCTCGCACACAGGCTATTTAAGCAAAATCTCCGCATTGAAAATGCAGCGAATTCGGTGTGATAACGTTCGAAATGAAGCGAACGATACGTGGACAAGAATGTTTTTTTTTTTCGAGTCGAGCCAACCATTGATGTCCCTTTTGCCAAAGCCAAAAGAGAGCAAAGGCCGAGCGAGAGTTCTCTCTTTCCCGTGTGCACACTCGGCTGCTGGTCAGTAGCAGTATAGCGGCAGCAAAGTATCTCTCTCTTGTCGGGGTCGATCAAAGGACACTTTTTACTTTCCATTGAATCCTCTCTCTCTCTCTCTCTTTCTGCTCTCTACTCGCGTATACATGTGTGTGTGTGTGTATACGGGAGCAGCGGAAATTCCTCGTTTCCAGGTAATTAATTTACAATGAAGAGCCGGACGAAAAGAGCCCGCGCTGTACTCGAGGGTTACTTATGCTGTTCTCTTTCCGCCGCCGTCGCCATCGGGGTGGTAAGTAATCGAGCGAGCGCTCGCCAAACAAAACGCTTTTTGTGTATGTGTCTAACGTTCGCTTCCTCATATATTTTGACTCCTATCTCTCTCTCTCTCTCTCTCTTGTTTGGGGCTATCGATTGGTCAAATATTTAGCGATTGGCTTTATTTGGAAGAAAATGGGCCGTGTTTACTCGTCGGCGTTTAATAATTTCCGAGGCGATGATTACGAGGAACGTATATATAATATGCGCGGGGCCACGATGACGCTTGAATTCGGAATTAAGTGATTGTAAACGACGCCAAGTCACTTGATGCACATCTGTGCTTAAATCTGGCATGAAATTATTCGTTAATTTTCAATGCGGCGTATAACTGTGTGCGCGATAATTTAAACAAACCAAACGCGCGTGTGTGCATAACTGCGTGACTGGCAGAGTTATGATTCATTAATGGAATATAGTATATATAGAATTAAGAAGGAAAGTAGTGCGCAGACAAACACGCAGAAATCACCACAAGCCGACGGGTAAAAATTCCAGAGCACCGAAGACAAGTCACGGGTACGTAATCTGCTTACAATCTACCTATACAGTGTAGACAGACTACGAGGGTGAGAAACACTATCGCCGAGAGCCTCTCGCACCCTCTCACACGGACTACTCGATTGCACGACGTCAGACAGAGCCAGTTCCGCTCGCATCCGTCCCCATGTGATTGTCATTTTCCGGCTGGTATCCGGTTGCTTTTTCTCTCGCGATTTCAATCATTTTTACGATCAAGAGACGCGCGGCGGCAGCGACGACGACGACGTTCTCGCGTAAAAAAGGGCGAGGGACCTCTACTACTCTCTCGCTCTCTCTCTCTCTCCTGATGGAAAAAAGCAGCCGAGTCGCTTCGTTTGTAGCGGCAATTACGACGAGTCTATCGGAAAGGTTCCTGCACCCCCTCGAGAGGAGGCGAGTCGGCAGTACATCAGAAGGCGTGTTTGTCAACCAAGTGTTCGAATATCGCGTCCATTTCCTAGCTCTCTTTCTCTTTGCGTATATAGTTCTCTTTTTTTCCTTTGCAACGAGAAAGCGATTCGAGGAAAGTTTACGAGTCAATGGACTGGAAAATTTTTAATTAACGACTTTTACACTATTAACAATAGCTTCTTTGACGTGCGTCTAATTCCGATTGTTATCAACTTGATTTTCACAATTTCGTTTATTATCGACGTCTGATGCAATAACTGATAAGGCTTTGTCATTGAAATCGCGCTGCTTCGAGTATAGTAGGTATACATGGGATTTGTTTACCTATAATAATGTATACGTGCGTGTGCACTAGTCGGAGGAATCCCGAGCTGAATTTGCATAAGCACATACAGAGTTGGTTCCAAAATTGGAATTTCATGTTGCCAATGCGTGCGCGCACAGATTTATACGGCTGTATATATAGGAAACGTATCGACTGTAGTGGTATATTATACGACGATCGTACAGGTGGCCTCCAAGGACGTCGATTGTGTCGCAAGTATTATTATAGTCGAAGTCGCGCGCGGTTTGTGGATTGACGTAATAATCTCGCCGTACGGCCCCCACCGTGCATCGTACCATCTATATTATGAATTTTTCGGCTTGTTTCCAAGAATCCTGACAGTATCTTTTTTTTTCGCGTTGATGAATATTTAATCAGCGGGATGGTACCTCACTATTATATACAATTGTACAATTGCGATCGACGATTCTCAGAAATCTGCGTACACGCAACTCCGCTATAACGTATATGATTTAATGCTTTACTATAAATGTCTACAGTATAAACAGTGTGAAATTACGATAATGAAGACTCCATTGTTAGAACAGCAGCCGTGGCTTTGTTATACATTTCCACAAAAGAAATCGTTTGTGTTTTCTCCGAGAAGCCGATATACTCACACAGCTCGCATCTCTTACGAATGTTTATTAGCAGAAAAAAACCATAGATTCCGCGCGCGTCGATTAAAAAAGATCAGCCCCCGGTATTATAGAGCTATATATTTATATAACCGGAACGCACGCGTAATCTCCTGCTCTTTCTGCGCGCCGATAACGGAATCCCCGAAAACGGCTCGTGTATTATATACGAAACGATCGAGTCCGGCGTCGAAAAATCGTGGGAGAAGCAACAGCAACAGCAGCAGCAGCCGTTGATTAGCCAAAGGGGAAGCCGCAGCTTCTTTCGTTGTGGCTGCCGTTCATGAATATTGAGTGTCGTTAAAGGAGGCCCGTAGTAAAAGGATGCCAGATAACAAACACGAAGACATCGAGAGAGACGGAGAGAAAGAAGAAGAAGAAGAAGAAGAAGAAGAGATTGCGAGAGAGGCGAAAATGCTTCGCGACGGAGACAGAGAGAATCGCAATAATTTATGTCGGCAATTAGGCGGGACTTGATTTATACGCGACGATGACGAGCCAAGCGACAAAGGCTACCGAGAGAAAGCTGTGCTCGTCTCTTTGGAGATCAGCCGCGGTGACAATCAATGTTTTTTTCCTTTCGATTCGCTCTTTTGAAATACAAACATTCTCGATAGCTCCCGATTAATTCTGACGTGACGAGGAGAAAAAAAGAGCGTATTAATTAAATTTGTTTGCTCGTCGTCGTATATACGTATACAGTTCGAGCTATGCAGACTCGAATCGAATTTTCTCTCCAGCGACAATTCGAACTTTCCAAAAGCTCGAACAAAAGCATCGCGTGGATATTGTCCATCCATCGGTTACACACGTCGAAGGAAAAAAATAGTACCCAATGCAGCTCGAGACGGCGAGGAGAAACTTCATGCCGCAGATAAAAATCTAACACCGTGGGTAAGCTAAAAGCCGATATCCTCTCGCGTACATGCTCTTATGCTCTCGCCGCACACACGACAGGCATATGTGTGTATATATATATGCATATGTGCATGCGTACATCCATCTCTCCTCAGCGGCGACGGCGCTCTTATTATGCAACCGAGCTCGCGGCTACGATGCACTTTACGCGCTGATGAGTGTATAGTGTAATAGTGCGGAGGCATAGTAGCCACCAGCCGCCGTCACGCTACTCGTCGCTAAATTTCAATAAGCGACTCTTGACTTTGCGTCGAATCTGTGTGACTATGCTGAATTTGGACTGATCATCTTTACTATAGAGTTTATTGGTTCAAGTACTATATTATAGGAATATGCGAGTTGTCGAATTTTTCGAGCCTCTCAAAAAGTTCGCATGGCACAAAATTTGTTTAAATTTTTATTTTTTTAAAGTTAACTCGCATATACGCGCGCATTGCAAAGAGCTGAGCTATTTGAAAGCGGACAAAGACGAGGAAACATATCAGACATAAGATATTAACGAGGAATATCATATCTATATTGCATTAAACAGCAGTTGCAGCATAAGCAGCCCTATTAAGTATAAGGCCTAAAAAGACAGTTTTGGCACCCACAGCTATATAATTTTGGCGTCTAGATTTTGACGAGGGAAATTGAAAAGAGCCCATGCGCCATCTATCGCCGCGCGGGCCAGTGTCAAGCCGGTTAGAAGTTCAAGCGGTGGGAGAAAGGCCGGTAGAAAATTGTTTTGGATCACGTTGAACTTTCGCAATTACACTATAACATCATAACTGTCTATTGTCGGTCGTAGAATTGAACGTCTTCACATACGCGTCCATCGGACCGCGCGAAAACGAAGATATGCGGCAGAGAACGAGACCGTCAGAATTACGCGCATGTATATAGCTTTTTCTGCGAGCTGAAAGACACCGCATTATATTATACATATACACATCGAGGCAGTTTTCGTCGCGCCTCTTCAACTCTCATAATATGCATATAACATAAAGAGTCGCGCGCGCGCGCGCGCCACATTGAAAAGAATCATATCGCGCCCCGCCTCTTTGAAACATTAGCAATTCTGTGATTAAGGCCTTTATTTATGCACGACACTCTCCTCTCCCCCGCCCACCCATATATACCTCGTCTTTGGCCAGCTACTGTATATACGTATATGCATAAAGTGCAGCAGGTATATACAGTGAGAGAAAGCAAGAGAATAAAGGGACACGCGCAGCTCGTTACAAAATACTTTAATTAATGACTCCTCGGGACAAATTTACCTTCATTATTAGCACATTCAGGCGCGCGAGCGTCGTCTGCTACCGCCACTTCTTCTTACGTGTAAAGAGCTGCGCGTCATCCTCGGCTCGCGGACAAAACCGGCCATTGTGGCAGCTCATAAAGGCTCGAGCTGTTCTCTCACTCCCTCTCGCGCGCGCGCGCTTCGCTGCTTTAAATAATTCAATTCAACCGAATGTCTCTCTCTTCCGCTGAGAACACATCTCTCAGACTGTACACATGGCATTTGGAAAAATTTTCAAAAACTTGTAAGAACGACGGTCAAAAAGTATATGCTCTTGTGGATCATGGCTGCGTGCCAATCGCTCATGGGTGGTCGCGCGGCTGCTTTTCTTTCCCTTACGGCATGAGAGTGTACTCTCTCGACTCTCGGTGTACCTTTTTTATTCGCCGGGCTCTTGCGTGCGGTGGATACATTGAAAGAACGCAATTAAGAATATTTGAGAACGTGTAAGCTTTTCGCGTGCTGTCTGCTGTCTGTAGAGTTGCGCGGAGAGTATAATGTATAGGGTATACGTTTTTAAAGCCGCTCGCGCGCGGGATTTCTTTTTGCGATGTTTCTTTCTTACGGCCACCGCCACTGCTACTCTGTGTACAGTCTGAATAGCTATTATTTCGGTATTGAATTTGCCTCTGTGTATTACGGCTGCTTTTCGGGATTATGCGAATAGCCTCGAAACTAATTACGTGATTAAAAGCGGGAGTGTAGAGCTTTCCGCTATATATTACACGAAATTGGATGCGATGCATCGTTGGATCCTCTTGAATTAGCGTTTCGGATTTTGGTTAATTGCTATATATATATATATATATACTGTATATCGCAATACAGAGCTGTGCATCCTCCCATTGTCAATAAGAGCGGAGAGATAAGCGATCGCACATAACACAATGCAGAAAAGCTCGCGCATTATGCGTAATAAATTGCGCGGGAGATTCAAGAAGAGAAGGAAGAGGAGGAAGAAGAAGCGACAGAAAAACAGAGCGAGCTACAGAGAGACGGTAGCAGAAACGCAAGACAAAGGAAGAGCGTTTTTCGCGCGCTACACGTATAAGCACGTGTCACCGGGCTGTTGCGACGCTTGTATGCAGATGTCGGCTGATTACTTAGCAAAGAGGCGAACAAGAGAAGAAGGAGGAAGAAGAAGAAACGCCGCGGCTTCTTTAGGCTGCGTTTAACGAAAACAATGTGTTCTTCTTCCCCATAACCGCAGAAAGCAGAGAGAGAGAGAGAGAGACCGCGAGCGCGTAGCATTATAACGCTTTTTGTCCGTCGCGCTCGGTTGTCAATGATAATTGGGTGATAAACCTCCCTACGCTCGCGCCGCCGGTAACGAGACTCTCTCTTCCACTCGCTTTTGTATGGACGTATAGCCGCGAGACAATGGTCTCATTACATTCTTTCTTACACGCCCGGAACACGCGGCTACGGCAGCGAAGAGGGACACATTTGCTTTGCAAAGCTGCCCCCGCTTGCGCGAGTACCTGCGCATTATGTAAGCTCTCTCTCTCTCTCTTGGCTCAATTAAAGCGCGAGTACAGCGTAGCGCCTCTCGTTGGCAGATATTAATTTTCTGAAATTACAAAGCCGAGAGGCTTATCGCCACGGTGAAATCGCCTCGAGTGTGCAGTATAGCAGCGGTGCATAGCTCTCGAGAGAGGAGAAAGCTTCGTGTGTGTATTTTATTAAGCGGATCGCCTGCAGTTATTACACTTTTTTTTTCATCCGTTTCTTCTCTCTCTCTCTCTCTCTTTCGGCGTTTGCCGAGCATCGCGCGCTTGATTCTTTCACAGTACTAATACGCGGCATAATTCAGAGATCGACAGCAGAGTGTGCGTCGAGTCCAGTTAATTTATTTGATTATAATAGACGGCATTTGACGTCGCGAGCTATGCACCGGAAATTAGATTTCTCTTCGTATGTGTGTGTGTAATGAACGGTGCGTAGATTAAAATGTCGCCTATTCCCGATATTTTATCATCCGCCAGCGTTGCGTACTGTAATCGCAAAATTGCCACCGCACGTTCCATTAGAGAGACACGCGTGCGTGAACGAAACGAGGCTTCGACGCGCCGCAGCTACTTTATGAAGAAAGTATAATGGCTTTTGTACGTAAATCCATGCGCTCGCGCACATTGTGTAATTTAACACTTTGGACTTTAAAGCGAGTGAGAAAACAATTTATGGAGCATAAAATTGTTGGCTCCCTTTTATATATACGCGCTTGTACACAGACGCACTCAGCAACGCCGGGAGGTATGGAATGCGTATATGTATATAACGTATGCGCGCTTCTCGAATTATCTTCCTAGATACGATCGTACGTTTGGGAAGATTTAAATTTAACATTATTGCTTGGCGGGAGAGTCGAGGCAATTTTCCAAACAGCTATAGCACTTGGGTATATAATGGAAATTCGCATATAACTCGATTTGAATTAATTAAAAATAACAAGCGCCATTGTTGTCTGCGCGCTCTAATAGCGTTATAAGAGAATGTCGTATATTATTGCTCCGTAAGCGATTGCCTCGTATTATCTCTTCTCGTAAACGGCCGTTTCACACACACCCGACGACGACAACGATGAGCTGTATATAACGGGCCAGAGATGAGCCAAAAAAGCAGAAACTGCAGGAGATCACCAAGCGAGAAAGAGAGACAACAGAAGGAGGAGAGCGAGTGCCTTTCCGTATAAAGCTCGCGGACGACTGCACGCGCGTTGCTCTTACACAAGGAGAACATTTTCGATAGGGGGGACAAAAAAGAAAGGAGAGATACCGGCTGCGCCGCAGCCGACACATACGCGTGATCGAGTTTATGCATTGCTGCAGCGCGTGCGGAGACAAACACCTTTTCCTCGTGCCGGCGGTGCCTGTTTTGAAAAGCACTGCTGCCCGTATGTATAATAATAATATTTTTGTCCAGCTCTTTCGAAACAGCATAATGTAAAGCCTTTTTACCATCGAGTCCTGGGGATCGACGTGTGCGCCTATCATACAAAAGCCGATAAGACGCATACGCGTGAATTGAATAATGATGACCAATTAAAGTAGATTATGATAAAACGTGTTTTCAGCCTTCCCGAACGATTTTTCCCACAGGAAATCCAGAGACACGTAAATCATGAGCTGGAGGGGCGACGGCATTAACGAAATAATTAATCGTTCGAGCGTGCGAAAAAGTGCGCGTTTAAAAAAACCGAAGACCGATATGTGTATATGTATACTGTCGGAGAGTCGTGGTATCTGTCGGGGAATGCCGCGCCGCTCGTGAACGTCAGGAGTCGGCCTACATGCGGCAGGTGCGCGCAGAATATATGTATATAATGCGCGTATAATTTAAGAGTTCACGCTGATTACGGCAGCGATACGAGGGAGCGATAGTGACGGTCAATTCATTGGATGTCGTGAGTGGGACGAACGTTTATGCTTTATGGGGGCGATTAACGATGCCTATTTGGAATAACTATTGCGCGCGGTTGTGCTTTTTCGCTTGCTTAACGACTAGATATATATAGACTGCCTGTCATTATATTGTTTGATATAACGCTGTGTTTGCCCAACGCCGCTGTTTGACGGCTATTATAATTGTGTGTATTGACGAATTGCCGGGAAACAGTGCGGCTATACTTGTTATAGCTGTATCGGAAAAATATTTCGATACTCCAAAAGAGGCATAGTATTATTAGTCCCTTGATTGACGGTTTCTGCAATCGATTCCTGCGAATACATCGATCGCTGGTACAAAAACGTGCCAATAGAACAAATTTAATAACAATGTTGCGAGATTCTTGACCTTTTAACATTAAAATTTTCGAAATAGATTTGGAGTACCGCTTTGGACTGGACGCTCACCCACTCTTCAAACTCTCCGAGTCTCTGAACAGCGAAGATAGATGGCGTACAAACGCTTTCCTATTTCCCTCATAACTATAGGCCGATCTAATGCATATATATAGAGCAGTTTTCCACCGATCCCAACTGCCTTTTGTTAGACCTGCTTGGGTCACTCAAGCTATAACTGCCTCGATAACTGCCTTAGACAGTTTCTAAATCTCATTCAAAATTTCGTAACCTTGGATTATGTGATTTTCAATGAAGAGCGCATCAAGATTATGTTAAATTACCAATCAACCTTTGTATTTCTTTGTTATTTTGTTCGTTTAAGGGACTGTCTTTACAGTGACCTAAGCCCAATTCAATTCGACGGTGGCCCACCCCTACAGATTCAGCCATTTCAGCTATATTTCTCTGTACACATTCGTAATGTATGTGTGTGTTCATCCGTATACGCCTGTATCTCAGCTTGTACTCAGTGGATTTTAATTCACCAAGTCTCATTTTCTTACTTTTACTCTAACTAATGGAAAAAAAGTCCGTTTTTACATTTTGGAGACGCCCTTTTTTATACTGATTTTTTAGTTTTTTGAATTCAAATTTTCTAATAAAGTTATTGAAAAAGTTGATAAAAGTAGATTGCGTACTATACTATATGTACGGATCCCGATAATTATATCAACAAGAAACAGTTTTGGACTAATCACTCCCTTCGCCTACTGCTCAAACTTTTCGACTCTCTGGCTAGCAAAGATAGGTGGCACGTACGCACTTTTCAATTTCCCTAACTAGAATCTGCGAGTCCAGTGTAGATATAGCAGTCTATGACCTATGCCAAAGCTGTCTTTTGTTAGGCCTGCTGGCTTGGACCGCTTTCATGCTATAACTGTCGAAGTAATTAATTGTCGAATGCAGACAATTAATTAACTTGATTATTTGACGAGTTCTCTATATAAGCACAGAGGTGCATCAACTATTGCAAGAGATTAAAAAAATACATTTCACTTGCTCCATTGAAGCGGCAGTAGCTGCCGCAATACTCGTCGGCTTCTTTTACTCTCGATTCACGAATTTTCTTGGCGGCCTTCCCACTCGAGGCGGCCACTTAATGCCGCAGACAAGAAAAGCAAGAATAAGGACGAAGAGGAGAGAGGGAGAGAAAAAAAAACGAACAAGACACACACACACAGAGCAGCGAGAAGCTCTCTTCTTCTTCGGCGAAGAGCAGTGAAGAGAAGAGAGGACGGGGGAGGCCAACTTGTCCGGCAGGCTCTTTATTTACTTTATTAGAGGCCCCGCTAACGGTATCGGGACGCATCTATACTCGTGTCCTTTCCTCTCTTTCTCCTTCTCGTCGCTCCTTTGGCTGCCGCGCTGCACGAATTCTTCTCTCTCTCTCTCTCTCTCCTATCGATTCCCGGCGGCTGCTGGGCGTAATTGCCTGTTTTATGCGGCTCTTCGCGTGCGCTCAATAACGTCTTTCTCGGTTAATTCCGCAGTAACGATTCAGCAGCAGCCACTGCGCGACAGGTGCAGCAGTAGCAGCGGCCTTCTACGGTCTCTTGCGCGAAAGCGGCCCCTGGGGGATTTGCTTGCTTTCGTCGATATACGTATGTGACGTGTACAATTCGCTGCATATACACATCGGGACATTATTCGGCCCGAAGATTCTCACGCGACAAAGGGACGCATGGGAGATTATTATTATGTGGAGTCGATATAATATTGTCGCGTGAGTTTTGCGCGTGGGCGCCGACGGAGCAATTTATTGTTCCCTCCCGCTTCGCGATCTCTTCAGTTTTCGAGAAAGTGAGTTCTTGGAGCTGGCGTATATTAGGTCGAAAAAAAAAAAAAAAAAACAGCGGGACGGCATCAACGAAATCCGTCCGATCGTTACTTTCGACCATTACCAGAACTCTCGCGAGCGGGCCATTCTTTGATTAGAGAAGCAACAGCAGCAGCTCGGCTTTGTGTCCGGGAATATCTCTTGCTGGGAAAACGAGCTTAGCTCTTTTATAAGGCTGCTATTTCGAAATCCAAGAGGTTCTCTTATTCTCTCTCTCTCTCTCTCGTGTAATAATTTATGCGCGGTCCCTCGCGCGCGCTCGTTCGAGATAAGATTGGATCGTTCCGACTGCGAACGAACGAGCGAACGTATATAAGCGAGAATGCCGAAAAGCTACATAATCGCTTTAACGAAACTAAAGGTTCCGTTGATAAACAGTAAATGCCGAGATACTGTTTAAAAGGGTTCCTGTCTCTCTCTCTATACTCGCCTTTGATCTTCTCTCGCGCGCGCACTTTCCAAATGTCTGCGTTATAAGAAAGGCCGCCGCCGCTGCCGTTATCCCAGCGAGAGCATAATACATCGCTCTCTCACTCATTTCTGTGTGTTTGTCTCCGTGTGTGCGTACATTACAGTTTATATCGAAATCGTCGAGCGAGCGAGAGAGTTATTTCTCGAAAGTAAAAGACATTTATTTTCTGATTGTTCTATTAATAATTCATGAAAGAAATTACGATGAAAGCTTCACAAAATTTTCTTCGATATACCGTTGTTGTTGTACTCGCTCGCGTGAGAAAATGATTTGTTGCCTCGACCGTGCACCTGTTCTTCGATTCAATTCCTCCTTTTACATTTTACATATGCGGTGTATATAAATGGTATATAATATAACCTTCACCAAGAGAGAGAGATTTCAGGCATCGATTGCGAGCTTTAAATTTCGTATTACAAATGGATTTTGAAGATTGGATTTCGAGATTTGAAATTGAGCGCTTCTTCCTTGGGCGTGGCGAAAGATTTACTTTTATACAAAATTTTCATCGCCTTCGCGAACGATACAATTGAATTAACGAGCGGCTATACGTTCCAGATAAATTAAACATTCCTCAAACGAAACAGAGAATATAACGCACTCGAATATATATTACACAATCTCGTCTGCAAACACCTGCGAAAAAGAAAACGTATAATACGCGTATATAAAATTCGTGGCGAAGCCTCGTATCTCCTCGCTCTTCTCGTCCGGCGGGCAGCGATAATATAAAAAAAACTCACGCACCTATAAAGTCCTGCGAAAAAGGGAGAAGGAGAACAAAAGTCAGCGCGAGAGAGAGGATCGTCCGGCGTTTACGATAGGGTCCCAGCTATACTCTCGTATATAAAGATACGAATTTATCGCAGGCGCGCAACGAGTGACGGCTCTTCTCTCTCTTTCTTTCTCTTCGCTGAACGACGACGACGACGAGGCGCGGACCAAAATACGACCCTTTAACTTCAACACCTTGCGCCGTTGCACTGGCCGGTGCACGACGTCGTCGCATCACACGAGAGTGTCACACGCTCGGCCGAGTGCACGGTTTAAATTTAGTCTGCACCCACCCAGCAGCTGTTACCGATCTCTCCCGGTGACTCTCGAGAACCATCCTTTTATCGCGTAATCCATTGTCGTGGCTTGAAAAATGAATTTTCATGATTTAAGCGAAAAAAGAAAAAAGATTGCAGACTAGACAACGGAAAGACCAGCTCTCTCTCATCGTGCAACCAAATGAATCGACAGCTCAATTACACCCTGGAACTCGCGTAATCAATCAGCTGCTGTTATACCGGCTCATTAAAACTTTTATATACAGCCAACAGCTCTCGAACAAGCTGAAAACTGTCAACCAACGTGGTCGCGTACGCGTACTTTTTTCGTTGCCGAGCCACTCGCCATATTCCTATATACGCCGCATTCGAAAGTAGAATAACATTGCGCAAGTCCCTGAGAGGCCGTTGTGCGCGTTCGCGAGAGAGGTGGTTTACACTTGTATATATACGACCCGCTCTTTCTCATTTGCGCGCTTTCTGCATTAGGACTTGTGTACGCAGGAGCTTATAATGTTGATACCGGTCGTTCTCCGAGTTTACGTAAGCGACTTGTAAACAATAATAAGCAAGTCAACTGGTGGGTAAAAAAATTTTAAGCATTCAAAATATTTGAGCTCGAAAAAAAAAGCGGTGGTTCGTGCCTGTCATTGTGCTCTCCCCTACTACTCTATCTCGAGAGAACGAGTCGCCTATATGTGTATATACGAAGCACACCTGAGAGAGCGCGAGAAGTAGATTTCTATAGGCGAGTCGAGAGAGCAGGTCGGTGACAGCAGCAGCAGCTGGTCTCGGTCCAAGGCGCCCCCCCTCTCTCTCTCTCTCTCACCCTGATTTACACCAGCTCACCTGTTCATCCGCCTCAACTCTGAGTGGCCCACTTGTGCCGAGTTCTTATTTTCTTGAATGCGGCTCTCTCGCGTGACGTAATCGAAAGCTCACGATTCGCGTGGGAGGAGGAGGTAGAACGGACTGCTTCCTCCCGCGTGTAACTCAACGCTATATACCATCAGTTTGCGGTAGCTTAGCGCCGCTGAAATTACGAGCGTGTTTCTGATGCGCCGTGACGACACACCTTACGGGAGGGATGTATTTCTCTATGGTTATAGAATGAAATGGCTGGAAATTCGACGCAACGTGAAATACGAGCGGTTATTATTAATGAGATTAGAAAGCCGAAGCAGTAAATAATTTTAATGTCTCATTTCGAAAATGTATATAATACGCGCCGATGCCATTAGAGCTAATCCTTTTCTTTTTCGGGGTGTATGATTGAACGCGCACGTTATATGTATACGTCGATGGACTAAAGAGGTCAGCCTTCATTACTTATTCATAAAGTCGAACATTATTATATTACTATACAATACGGTTGAAAAATCAGTTGCACGATCGCGCTAAAGTTTCTACGGGTAAACAGCGACAATAAAGCGCAGCCGCACGTTTTATCGCGTCATTAATTGAGCCTGTCGTTACTACGCGAGAGAAGACGACGATTCGAAGGCTAATCATCAATTCTCGTATTGTACTCGCGCATAATAAGAGACAATACATCAGCTGTGCATAGAAAGAAATTTTTCACAGATGAGTCCCGTCAAATATACACACGGCCGAGTGCGCTTGTACAAGATTTAAAACGTGTTTTTTTAAATTCCTCTCCTCTATATCTCGATCCTGAAAAGCCGCAGCAAGTGAGCGAGAGAGAGAGAGAGAGAGAATATCTCACGAAAGGCGGCGAGTCTTGAGAAAAAAGAAACTTTGGGCGCGATTTGACTTCGATAAATCGAGTGTCTTTTTTCTCTCGTCCTAAGAAGTTCATTGAACCCACTCGCTCTCTCGCGCGAGAGCTGTCTCCGGGTAATAAACAACGGCGTTGACTTTGAAAAAGTCTAATTCGAGGTTATAAATCTCGAGCGACAAGGGCATCGAGACGTAAACAATAGTAGGAACAGGGAAGGAATAAAAGACCGAGAGACGGGTCTAATATTTCTAATCCGTTTGCGCAAGATACCTATGCCCGATTTGTGTATGTGTATATAATACCTGTTGCCGCCGCCGATGCGGATGAGAAAAGAGAAAACGTAAGCCGCTCGCGTCTAACGGGACAATTTTGTAATATAATAGGGGCGAGGAGGAGTAGCACGCCAGGGTTTCCAGCCGACGAAAATTTATCCGCCATGCGGTGCCTATATACCTGCTGATGCAGCCTCTCGTTAAAGCTTCGATATAAATAATCGATGCTCGCTCAGAAAAAGAGAGGAGAATGCGTCCGCGAGACGACTCGCTGATTATCATGCGTGGTTTTTCATTCAACGAAGATTTAGGTATTCGCTTTCTTCTGCGCGGCCCGTATGAAAATTCAATCGCGATTGGCTACTTGCTTTTTCCTCGTGGTCCATCGCGAGATCAGAGGAAACAACACAAAAGGAGAGTTATTCTGACGAATTTATGTCTTGTAGAAGATTCGGGGTAATCCTGAGTCATTTTTACGAACGTGAGAGAAGCTTCCTCGAACGAAGCTTATGTCATTTTCGGCGAATCTCGTCGATCGGGGTCAGGAATTTGCGTCTTTATTGTTACACACACACCGGCAACTCTTATATCCTCCAAAATTCTGTATATTTGCATGATAAAGCCACCTTCCGAGAACTTTACAAGCGATCTAACAACGGTATCATAACGATACTCGCGAAAGAGAGACAGACACTTGTTTGGAAATTCGATCTGATTATTCGCTCGGACACCTCTCTCCCTCTTAAAAGCGCGCGAGCCGTAAATAAGTGGGCCCGTTGATTCGAGCCAAGGCAGTTTGCATAGATCGGACACTTTTTCTCTCAATTTTTTAGAAATTCCACGCGTCCGTCAACGACGTCACCAGCCAATTTTTTTTCTTCCATTCGCTATAACGGCTCCGAATCAATTATATAATAGCCACATTGAAAAAACGTTTCAGCGAATACTTTATCGCTTATATCGATGGAATGCTCTTTATATTTTAATTATACCGCGTCGCGCGCGAAGTGGAATCCGGCGCCGCGTGTGAGTTATTATTTTTCTCTCCTCTCTCGCATCAGCCGCAATGAATATTGAACGCGCATTATTATTTCGGAATTACCGATCGTTTATCTGGGTTAACCGAGTTATTATCGGAAACCGTCTTCGTCGTCTAATCGGCTGAGAAAAAAGCGCGTTATTTCCTCTGGAATATTTACCTGGAATGAGCTTAATAAAAAAAAAAAAAAGTTACACACAAGAGAGAACGAGGCGCGTCTCAATTTTCGGTTGACAAACGGAACGGCTTCGCGATCGTCAAATATCGTATACATCGATAAAAAGCAGTTACCCGGCTTTATTATGCGCGCCGTAAAGTATAAAGCACATTAAAGCGTTAATCTCAGGGGGAGAGAGAGAGTGGCCTGCTGGACGAGATAATGCTCTCGCTCTGTTATTCTCTGTCGGCTGCTGCTCGGCGGTAGCATGTGAGGATCCACCCGACGAGCAGAGCGCGGCTATTTATCTCGAGTTTAAATCGATTTGTATGCTAATCCCTCCGGCCAGTGAAATCCGCCTCGCGCGCGCGCGCGCTTATGTGTGTACGCATAAAACCGAACGAACGTTCGCCTCATGAGATTCCAGATATATCCCTGACTAATTAGGCCCGTGAACCAGTCCACTATACTACCTATGCTCGTGTGTGTGTGTGTGTGTGTGTCTCTTTCTCTTCCTGCTTTCGATGCTGCTCTCCCCCTTTTATATACCTATACGTATAATACTTTTCTATCTCGGAATGAGCCCTCATTTACCTTTCTTACCGCTTCATCGGTTTCTCTCTCCTGGATTTCTTTGGAATTTTTCCTCATTTTCTCATATTTTTCTTTATCTTAATGTTTCTATTTCCAAGCCCGCTATATGCGCTGATTTATTTTCATCTCTCGGCAGCTTTCTTTGCAGCGCCTCCGTGTATATTCCGAAGAAAAGCCAAAGACGAGTTGCTTATTAAACGCGCGCAGCTCGACTCTCGCATATTCGAACGTGTTCGCTCGTTTGTCTCGCTGATCCTCTCCTCGGGTCCTTCTCTCTTCTCCATATTATTCCGTTCGCTTGTCGGTCTTTTCGCTTCTTCTCTATTTCTGCGCTTCCTTTTGTGTATATGTTTAGCGTTTCGCCACCCAGCGGCTTACATGTCCCTCTTGCCCATTCTCTCTTCTTCCCGCTCGTTCCTCGCCGTCTAATGAGACACGCACACACTGCATAGCGCGCAGCAAGAGAGAGAGAGAAAGAAGAGAACAGTCGGAGCCTGTTTCGGGGTTACGACAACGGCTCGCGAGCGCGTCCGTGTCGAACTTTACGATAAAATAAATGTTACCTTGGAATTCCTCTGAGAGAGGGAGAGAGAGACGCCGAGAAGAAAGGTTATAAGGGCCGCCGCTCGATGCTCAGGTTACGCCTGGATTAGGGAAAAAACCGGACAATGATATCAATTTCGAGAGGAGGGACGGCCACTATTATACTCGAGGCGGCGGCTCGTTAATGTCGGGATAAGAGACGGCGCTGCCTCCTCTGTGTAAATCATGTCGTAGGCTTATTGTTGATTGCTGCGGATACATTTTATGCCTCTACAATGGAAGATAAAATCCGAATAGCTGGAGAAGGATTTTTAATTTATTGGACGGCAGGTGACGGGGAGCGCCGCTGCTTTTACGAGGACCGAACATCTATACCTTTTCAACGATTTTCTGTGTGTGGGAAACCACTGGATTCAGCTCGAATCGAAGATGTATATTTTTCCCGAAATTTATCGCGCCCACTCTGCAGTCGACGCACAGTTGTGTCCCGAGATTTCCAGACTCTCTTTTTTTCGTCGTAATGACTTTTCTTCCGAGATGCATTATAATAATGCCCGGCGATTAAGCACCGGTACACGTATATATATAAAAAGCGAAGAGAGCCGCCGACTTTATAAATAATTATCTGCGCAGGTGCTCGCATCCATAATTTCATCTGAAAATTAAAAAATTTCGTATGCTAATTCTCGGTCGCATATACAGCATTGTTTTTCATCCTCTCTCGCGAGCGTTATCAGAGGTAATCACTCATGTCCGCACGCGCACGCGAAGCGAAGCAAAAAAAAAAAAACAGAAAAAATTCCGGCCGCAATTTTGCAGCAGCGGCGGACATCGTCATAGCCGATCGTCGGCGAGGGCGATCGATCAATTTAAATTAATGCTCCGCCGGCCCTAAATTTTATACCCCTCTTGCACACGCTGATGCACGCGCAAAAAACGAGAAGGAGAAAGAGAGAGAGAGAGAGAGAGAGAAGAGAGCAGAGCTTATCGGTTGAGAGCACGACAGCGCTCCCGCCGCGCGCGCTTTTCGATCGTCGATTTATCGAAGGAAGAACCGAGCGAGAGAGAGAGGTGTGATTTACGGCTTATTAGGAATGTGAATCGAGAATGAGGAGAAACGAACGTTGGCGCGCGCGACATCGTACGTGCGATCAAGAATTTTGGGAATTTTTTTGCCCTAATCGATGCTTCTCGCCTACTTCTCTCTAGGTGGTGATCTGCTGAAATTCGGAGGAATTTCTCTCTCGAAATGATGCATACCGATTTCGCTCGTCGCCGGCGAGACACTGCTCACAATGCGTCTTCGTTCCTTCCGCGCCTGGCGTTTACGATTGAGGTACTCGAAGCCGTGAAATCGTTAAAGTCCGCGGCGCAAGCCTTTTATTATGTTCATTCCGGTGGCGGCAAGGCTAATAAGTGGGCGAACGAGTTCGGCCTGTCCGTCGCACGACGACCCCTCTCTTTCTCTCTTGAATGTATGCAACATCTTCCGGCGCTTTATCGCCTGAATCTTGGGCTTTTGATGGGAGGAGACTTCTTTTTTCGGGAGATGCGCTCTCTTTTTTGACAGATACTTGTGACCAAAGTCAGGTTGATATGCCGTTGCGCAATAATAACGCGCAAAGTCGAGTTTTGTTTATATACGCTTGGATTGCCTTGACGTTTGCGATATCGGCTAACACACATGTGGTTGTGCGGAGTATTTTTGTTTTGCGCGAAATATCGATAATGTAATTTCGGGAATATAGGTATACCTGTATGTACCGGTATCGGGTGTATGAAATTTTAATCACCTTATTACCGTTACAGGATGATTGATCGTCCAAAAAGGCTAGTTTCTTCGCTCTCTTGGAGAAAAATCGCGTGGCGACAGACAGTATGCAAAATACGTTTTCTCAGCTTTCACAACCGGCGATACGAATCCCAATATTCGCATACCGATCTCGCGCATTCTCTCGTTTTACTCTAAAAAAGACATGGCAATCATTGTATTCGTTCTTTGATTGGATGTTCGTTTAACCGCGCAATGTCTGTGTATGTATGTATACTCTTAAACCCGAAAAGTGAAAATTGAAAACATATGATCACTTAAGGGGTGTATTTCATTCTTTTCTCGCGGGAATTCTGACCTTTTTAAATCAAAATTTGAAGCTTACCAAACGCATCGTACGTACCAAAGATTTTTGTTTTAAAAACACTGTTGCAAGTCTAAATTAAACTTAATTTTAATGTGTAGACCTATGTGTGTATTGCTAAAGCGATATCAATTACCAAAAGAAAGCAGTTTTGAATTGGCCCTTTCGTCACCGCCGAAACTCTCTGTGTCTCTGGCAGGTGAAAATAGGTGGCGCTTAGGGACTTTTCTATAATTTTCCTCATAACAATATGTGCTTCGAGTCGAGATATAGTAGTGTGTCACCAATGCTAAAACTATATTGTTTGGCCTGCTGCTTTGGTCGCTCATGCTATAACTGCGCGAAGTCTAAATATCACCAATTTCTCAGTGTTCGTAAGCTCCTTTACAGAAAAGCCCGTATAAAGGCAATCGTCATCATATGATATATACTCCACTGTTATAAACCAGTCTAGTTTCTGCATTGTCGCACAAAACACACTCAACACGCGAGCTTGGCTTCAAATCTAAAATCAGCCACGACCTCGTACGCATTATATGATGTGTATCCGCGCACACGTATACTATATCCGATAAAGCAATCGATTACGCGCCGCTTTTCGCAGCCGCGCCGGTAGATAGAGTCCAAACTCTATACTCTGCGATATGAGCCAACTCAATTATACACACACGGGCTATATTAGCGATAATTTCAGTCCTGAAATTAATCAAGCCCGACAAGTCGCGTGCATCGAAGCGCTCTCTCTCTCTCTCTCTCTCTCTCTCTCTCTCTCTCTCTCTCTCCTCGCTATACATATATACTCGCGCTTGCGCAGATGAGATTTCATAGATACCCCGATATATCTTATAAAAGGAACACGTGTATACGAACACCGACTAATAGACACGTCAATGTCCTTGCGCTCCGCGCGCGCGCGCGCGATATATACTAATTCACTGTCATACACTATATATACAGCGCAACTCCGAACTTTATACTTATACGTTTATATTTACACATCGAAAATCGCAAAGCGTATATAACGAGAGTTTATATCGTCGGTATACCTAGAGAAAATCGCATCAGCTGTTATAGAACTTTACAGCGCGAAATAACTACGCACGCGCGAGGGGAAAAACTTGTCGATTGTAAATGAACGATGACCTGTTGCGTCGTTGAACTTTCTTGATGCGCGAGACGGGAGAGCTGTAGTGCGTGCCGTATACGAGCGCAGCACACCACCTGATAGTAAAATGTTACACGCTTGTATCTGAGGAAGGCGTTATAATACACGTGGAAGGGGGAAGGATAACGAGGAAAGAGAAATCGCGCGGCGCATCAGTATTTAGCCGAGGTGCGGGCGAGTTCCTTCTCGGCTGGCGATAAAGTTTTTAAAGACTTACATGACTCTCTCTCTCTCTCACTTCACGATGCGTGGGATGATTGAATCTATTTTTCCGCGAGATTTAAATTCCTCTCACTCGGATATACGTATAAACTTAACTGCGTTTTACGGTGTGTGCTGTTTCGCTTTATGGTAAATTCCCTCCTCTCGGAAAAAAAAAAATTCAGCTCGGATACAACCGAGGTATATATATATATATATATCTATATAAGAGAGAGGAAAAATCGGTAAGTAGCCGCGCGCGCAAAAGTCTGAGAAGCGCGCCGTATAAGTACAAATCGAATTAGCGTCTCTCCGCTCCTTGCAAACCGGCCAAGCAAGCCTGTCTCTAAACAAAAGCTTATATACTATCGGTTGCGCTGTGTGTCTCGCATATTTTCCATGCCAAGGAGAACTGGACCCGTTATATGCAGCTTATACACTCGCGCGCACGCGGGAAGACGGATTATGGTCCACAATCGGACACGTCTCATTGTACGATCGCACGGCGGCGGTGTACATAAGCCACCTGTTTCGCAAAGCTGAGCGGTGTAGAGGTATAAAAAATGTCGCGTTTATACTGTCTTATCGCCGAGAACAATATATATCTGCCGCTGTTGCGCACAATGCTATATTACTGCAGGTTATGATATCAGTCATAAGCGCTCGGAATAATTCATGAACTTTCTGCGCCGGTGAAAGTTTTATTTATTGCTCTGCGAGCGTACCGGCTTTGTTTAGTCGTTGTGAGAGCTTAATTAAAAATTTTGTTCGAAGCGACGATCGCACCTGTACTGCACTTATGTACGTGAAATCCAAACAGGAGTCATTTCCATAGGCAGTATGCAGTATATATACCGTAACGGCGCTCGGGTTAAAAGGCGCGCGCCGAGAGATATATTTTCTTTTACAGAACAGTGGCAGGTATAAATCATCTAAGGAGGCCGTAAAACGTCATGGAAATATTAAGAGAAGAAGCGCGCAAGAGGGAGAGAAAAAAAATGCTTATTCCAGAGGCTCAGAGTGGCCGCGTCGACGGTTGTATAACGCACCTTCAAAGAATGTCGGATGAGGAAGGTTTGCCTTGTCTGCTCTCTGCCCGCGCGTGTGTTATAATATGCCCGCAAGGGCCGCTAAGCCACGTTATATATATATGCACGCTTCGCTTTGTGACGTCGCGCGTAAAGGGTTCAACCTGCCCTCGCTACTCTTGCTTTTGGATATAGACCGCTACTTTACGTCGAGAGGATCAAGCTTCGTAAGAGAGACGACCTGCTGTACTGATTTTTTTGAAAATTCCATCTGCCCTAATTGAGATCCTTTATTTATAGCTGTGCATAAAGTTACTCAGCCGATATCTCGCCGGTTCTTAACGTCCACTTTTGAAAAGTTGATCATAACCGCGAGCGGCGCGGGAGAGATAAATAAGCTCGGCTGCATCTCAATATAAGAGCGCGAGTGTTTTTTACATCCGTGAATTTATCACTTCATTAGGGAGAAAAAACGAAATTTTCCTAAGTGCGGAGCGTCATCAGGCGCGTTTCAGTCGTAAATATAAAATTACACACAGCCTACTTTCTAAATCCCGTGTGTAACGGCGAGAGGATGTAAATCGATGAAAAGCGATTTTCTCCCTCTTGCGCACGTCACACAGGCACACGAGATTCAAATTAGTTCGAACAAAGCAATAGAAAAAAAAGACTAATCGCGAGCTTGCTCTTAATTGGATTACGATAATGTCAATCGGCGGTACCATATACCCGTTATACGCGCGCTTATACCGTGTACCTAACGGAAATACAGCTCGGAAGAGCGTTAAAAAATGTCGCTATCGTCGTCAACCGAGCTTTCTTCGCGGTATACTCGTACTTACTTACCAGCATGCTTATCTCGCTGAAAAAAGTAAGCACAAAGGTTGCACTGCAGCTTAATAGGCGAGCAGTATAGCTTTACGACATTCGGCGGAGGGCCATAAATCGCTATGCGCAAGCCGTCCGATTTATACACCGATATCGGCCGTACTTAAGTGTACAAATACGCCCTTAATTGGACTGTCTTCTAGAGAGAGACGGACCCTTCCTCTCAAGAGACGTGTCCGTCCGAATCGGCTATTCGGGATACCTGCTGACAGCGCGCCACGAATTGATGCTCAAGAAAGTCTTCTCTCCGCGCGCGCGTTCCCATATCAATTAAGCGATTTAGAAAGGCCAGAAGAGGGAGAGAGAGAGAGAGAGAGAGAAACATTATAAGATGGCTGCAAGAGAGAGAAAATTATCTGTTTACGCGTATATCAGTCAGCGATATGAACGAGAAAATTCAGACGTGGAAATTATTTCAACGGCCGTCGCCGAGAGTGACTAATTGAATTAGCCGCTGATTTCACCGTTTTAAAATGTAAATTCAAAGCGTTTTTTTTTTTCGACGCGCACATATTACAGTCGTGCATCTCGAGAAAGTCGCAGTTAATTCCTTTCCTATACTTTACAAGTCTCTTTTGCTCGAATCCCGGATTTGTTACAGAATCCAGCGCGCTTTTGTTTTCTTTTTTCATTCCGATCTCGCGGCTCTTCTCGGAAGCCACCTTTCATCTCTTCCATTTATACTATATACCCGTCTCTCGATTTTACGCGCAGAATAAGAAACTTTAACTTTCCATTTAAGAGCCGCACAATAACCAGCGCTCGGTGTGATATTCGAATGCTCTGCGTGTGTACGGGGAACAAAAAAATTAGCACCTTTACGTACGTTCTTTTTTCTTTTCGACATTTCTTCAAAATCGCTACTCACGGCTGACCGAAATAAAAGCTCTTCTCGCATCGCGTACGTCTATGTTTGCTGAAAAAATTAGCCGTGTATGGGATCACGTGAACATATGCCTGTAAGTAAATACGAGAGCTGTGATAAAATACCAATTACAATATTAACTCAACGGTTGCGCGTCTACCAGGGCTATAATCTTATCTTCCGCGATTGTTATTGTTTATTCAATAAATTGTAAAGTCAAATTGATTCGCCTTTTATTCGCATGATATGCGCTTTTGGCATCGACACATCAAGCTAATAAAGAGCATCAATCATTTCGTTACTGAAAATCTATAGTATTTGTTCTCCTGCAATTTGTGTCACGGATCGCGTGACCAATAATTTACAGATTCATGTTCAGCTGTTCCAACAACAAAAATGGGCTCCAAGGCTCACTCTAGATGTCAACTCAAACAGAGATAAAAATTTCGGAAAACTAAAAATAAAGTCTCACTAAACAAGCTCGTATAAGTATTGTGTGTCTGACAACTGTGTTTTCACGTCGACGCGTCTCTCAAGTGAATTTTTACTGAAACAAGCATGATTTACACCAATCACTCGACAAAGGAGTGACTTTCCGCGGAATCGAGTTGCACTATAACACGTATAAGTATTTACATATATATCTCGGCGCGAACGTGACTCTCGTCGCCGCGCGCGAGAATCGCGAAATATCGAGTCGTATATGCATATATATATATATATATATATATATGTGTATGTATGTGTGTGTGTGTGTATCGCGCTCCTTTGCGCGCGCTCGAGAGGACCCGCATTGTTAGCATTGCCTGTCAGCTAGATATTATCGTCGGAGCTTTGATATATTTATGTTTCTTAATAAATTATTTCCTCACCGTCGCCTCGAATTCACACTGTTTGCGCGTATAGCACAAGAGGTGTTTTTCGCAAGTTTTCGCGAGACAAAGAGGCAACGCGCGCGATATCTTTTCCATCGGAAATTGGTTCAGCAGCTGAAAATTTATCTGCACTGTCGTGGGCGACTTTTTCTCTTCCTATATAAGATACAGCTGGAATACAGAGTCGAAACGCGCGAGAAATTTCACGTCGATTCACACGTTTTAGAGAAACGAGACGGGGGGAGGTATCTGCCGTCCCGATCGTTCTTAGCTCTTTGAAATCGATATGAGGTTTCATAACGTGTATAACACACCGGATTCCCGGTAAAAAGCTCTAGAGGGTTGACGTTATCGGAATCTCCTCTATATTCTACACACTAGTGTCAATACACCTGTGCGTCCAGAGCGGCGGGTGGGTGCCTATCACCACTACACAGCGCGTCTTCAGGTTGCGGATAGAGGAACGGCCCCTGAGAAAGAGGTTAGCTGCGAATAAATCGAATAAGCAGCCGCGGACAGCCGATAGGCCCAGGCGTGGGTGTGATGAGCCCACACTGACGATCGAACGCATTCATCTAGAAACACACTACGCAAGCACCACAACAACGAACACTCAACGATATTTCGCACGGGAAAAGTACGAGTAGGCGGTAATGTATCTGAATCGTTCATGATACACGACGGTTTGAAACAAGGTGACGGGCTCTCCACGGTATACTCTTTAACTTAACGCTAGAGTATGTTGTTAGACAAATGCAGACTAGCGGGCTGGGCGCAACACACAACGGAAAAACGCGANGAAAAACGCAGATTCTAGGATATGCAGATGATTTGGACATAGTGGGGGATAATGGCGAAACGGTAGCGAGAAACGCGGAAATACTCATAAATGCGGCCGAGGAAACGGGGTTAGAGGTGAGCGAATCGAAAACGCATTTGCGAAGGAGAGGGGGATCTTAGAGTCGGAAATTTTACTTTCGAAATGGTTAGCGAATTCAGATATTTAGGCACAACTATAAATGATCGAAACGAAATCAAAGCCGAGATTAATAAGAGACTACATTCGGGCAATGCCTGCTTCTACGCCGTGAACAAATTACTAAAATCAAAACTGCTGTCTAAAAATGTAAAAATTAGGATATATAGGACTATAATAATGCCGGTAATCTTGTACGGATGCGAAACTTGGGCGCTCACTAAAGCAGAGGTAAACCGTTTTAGGGTGTTTGAAAATAAAGTTCTGCGAAAAATATACGGGCCAAAGAAAGATGAGGAAACCGGGGAGTGGAGGAAACTGCACAACGACGAGCTACATAACTTATACGCGTCACCGAATATAAACAGAGACTTGACAAGAACTTGCGTAGATAAGGCGATGAACTTTCGAGTTCGAAATGCCACTTAAAAAAAAAAAAGTGTCAATACACTCGCGATTGTTTTTAATTGAAGCTTTTTGACACTTAAGCAAATACCTATATAAACACGCCACTTTTATCACTCGAACGAATTGTGTCTCGATTAAAACGAAACGCGCGCGCGACACGATGGAAGTAAGGCTGAAAAACAGTTTCCTCATCGTGGCGTAATGCCGCGCGAAGAAAATCGATCCGCTCTTGAGTTATACTCTCGATATATGCATGTCATTATTATAGCAGTCGAAGCCATGCGCGCTTTTTGTTTCGACACTCGATTTGAATTTTCGAATACCGGCCGCGCAACTTTATAATCTTTGTTTGCATCGTCCTGCCACGAGTGAGGGAACGTGGATTGATAAGAGCAAATCCATCGTATATATATACACACGTAAGATTCAGCCAAACAGATGTACAATAAGAGGATTGCGCAATCTTGGAAAAATTGCATATTCATCTCTTAGCTCCTCGCGGTGTTTGAAGTTTTTTACAAACGCGCTTTTTAGCGAATCTTCATGACTATTCATGCGCTGTAGTGGCTTTATCTATTTACCGATTCCCTGTCATTCTCTTTGGCTCTTTTTTTTTTACCGCCGCGACGGGGAGTTATAGAGAAGAACAAAAGAAATCGTAAAGATTATGCACTCGCGTTCGAGAGTATAATCAACGATGGACGGGAGGGAAAACCGCGTGGCTCTGCTGACCTCTATCACACACGGCCGACCTAACCCTTCCCGCACACAGCGAGTGCGAGAGAACACGCGAGGACTCAAGGTCGTGCCATTCATCCACGGCGAGCATCGTATCATATCCAGTAGTAAAAATCCCTTCTCACGCTCGTGAAATTCGCGTCCACACACACATGCCACCGCACAGAGAGAAGAAGAAGAAGAAGAAGAAGAAGTAGAGGAAGAAGAGAGAAATGAAACTCACCGTCTTGGGAGAGATCAGGTAGCGGCACACACGGAGCTAGCACTCGCCGCACAAATCACTTCTCATCACAATTACTCGGGCTCTGCAACATCAGCCCCCGGTGCAAGCTGGTGAGTAGCTGGCATGTCCAGCGATGTGGAACGCAAACGCCCTGCTCTCTCTTCTCTTTCTCTCAGCTCCGTGTATATACGAGGAATGTATCTTCCGCACTTTCGTACAATGATCACGCACACTCGCGTTTTTGCAGCGCAGAATCAGCCACCGCCAGCGGCGTCCTTCTTTTTCTCTCTCTCCCTCAATCGTACACTCGCCGCGACTCAGCAGCAGCAGCTTCTTCTAGCTCTCTTCCTCTGCCTATATACTCCGCTTCCCGGAATGTACACTCGCGGCTATGGGACACACACAGACGGCACTGCGATCTTATCCTCCTCGCGCTTCGGGAAAGCTCTTATACGCGGCTGCTGCCCTCTCTCCCTCTATAGCGGCTAATCGGGACTGGCCTTCCAGAACAATTAACTCCAAAGTCTAATCGATTTAATTAGCCGATCAATCTCCATGTGCTCCTCGGGGCTGCTGTTCCGTTCGAGCGAAGCGACACAACACACGAGAACACACATATATATACTATATAGGCACACACGAGGACGATCCCCTTTCCCGAAGACGTCTCTCTAATAATCTCCCGTGTATCATCGGACGGCTTGTCGATGAGCGCGCGCGCGCGCCACAGCGGAGAAAAGAGACTTGCCGCCGCCGCTGCGCAAGTATGTGTGTGGGAAAACTATGCGACTCGAGTCGCCGAGAGGACGATGTCTGCTGGCGATAAGAACTGCTGTTCCAGCGGCGCAGGAGGAGTCGTCGTCACCGGGACCGAGAGATTTCTCTCTCAAAGCACTGCTCACTGACACTCGCTATATACTTTTGGCACACTCGCGTTTCGGCTGCACCACGTGCTTGAAGAGCGCAGAGTAAACAGTAGGCCCCCCCCCGGTCCTTCGGCAGAGCGTGTGTATAATACGCGAAGGCAACAGGTGCAGCAGCGCTGCTGCTCTCAACTCTCTCTCTCTCTCTCTCTCTCTCTCTCTTTCTTTCTTCCGCGCGGGCCTGACAATGATAATGATATAACAATGGGCCGTGCGTTCTCCGCTGGTTCAGATCTTACACTGGCGAGAGCAAGGTACACATACACATGTGTGGGGTTCTCTCGGGCCGCCGGTAGACAGAGAGAGGGAGAGACAGAGAGTAGAGAGAGAGCGAGAGAGAGACGGCCCGGTGCTGCAGCGGCAGCAGGTAGGCCGCTTCCCGAGAGAGGAGGTGGAGAAGGAGGCGTAGAGTAGTGGTGGACGCGATTGCTTCCACGGCGGTGGGGCGCGCGCTCGGCACGCACACACCATCAAAGAGCACACACGTTATTATATATGTGCTCACGGCTTCTCTCTTGCTCGCGCGACACACGTGCGCGCGAAGCGTTATAGTTCACGCGCGAGATAAAGCGAGGACGGCTATACTGGCCCAGGACATCCAGAAATATCCGGTGTATTTGGAAAAGTTCATAAGGAAAACAGAAAAGAAGCCGCGAGCTAATTAAGACGGAAAAAGACGCGAGCGCTAGCAAAGAAAATATGACGCGAGTGACAGCTGACTGACAGACACTCTAACTTTTAAAATCGAAAACACGCTGCCCTGCACTGTGTACACACACACGCAGGGAATCCGAAAAATCGCGAGAAACCGCAACCCTCTCGAGTTAAGGAAAGCTACACTTGCGTATACGATGCAAATAAGCTGCGCACACAACGCTCGCAGTACGACACATTCGTCCGAGTGCATTCTCCTCTCCAGTGCATGCAGCATCAGCGTTTGTTTTTTGCTCTCGGACGGGCTCTCGATTACGGCAGGTAGCGCGCGCGAGAGACAGGTTGAGGGAAAGAGCGAAAATGAGGGAGAGAAAGGGAAGGAAGACGCGCCGTATGAAGAGTGGGGAGGCGGATGAGGGGAATAAGGCCCCAGCGAGTATAGGGGGACATTCGCATCAGGAGAGGAGATGCTGCGCGCGGAAGAGTCGAGAAAACGCTTGCGAGTCAGTATACCTACGGAGACGCTCGTTGTTTTTAACTTTTCGATCTCGAGTCGCTGCTGTGGATATAAGGCCCCGGGTATAGAGCGACAGCGTGGGGGAAAGCACAGTAGTAGTGGGCACACTCGTGGACCTACCGGACGCTGGACAAGAAAGAGATCTGCGGCGATTAGAGCGCTCGCGCTGGTTGGAAAAAATTTTAAACACAATCATGAAACGAGAGATAATTGCGGGCTGATTGTTGCGTTAGGCGTGTAAGTTCCTTCGTAAGGCCTGTGTTTAACTTTTCTTTCTCTGTGTGTATATATGTACTCTCGCAAGCAAAAAGCTGCCGTGATCGTTCAATTGTTGATGACGGCGATTTCAGGCGCTATATATGCAGAGGTGGGCGTGAAAAAACTTTTCAATCGCTTTTCATACTGCGATGACTGGGCTTTTTTGTCATTGTTTGAGTTTTATAGCTAAAGAAACGACTTTTCAGCAGAGTTTACGAAGTAAATTGATTGATAAAACCCATACACACAGCTTTACCGGCTACCTGCTGTCCGATAAAGTACCGCGATATCTAGCCGTCAAATTACACGTTGCCAACTTTCAAAATCACCACTTGCCAGTATAATGTATATCAGTAGTTACGACTCGAGCCAACCAGACTCACAAAAGCCCAGAATGCGAGAGCTTGTTACCAGCTGAACCATACGTTAATTCGTCAGAGAATATTTCAGAAAGAGGAAGAAATCCTGTGCCCTTATACGAATGATCGATAACCAACGATTTCGAGCGGAGATAGATCTCGTGCGGAGTATACAATTGCCGTGTTACCAAATTGTTACGACCCTCGGCTTGTCAATTTTAAATGACCGGGATCGCTTCATCCGGTCAGCTCTCAGGCGACCGGTCCACCTGTCATCTCTCTCTTATCTTGCTCGATCCGTTCGTCTCTCTCTCCAGCTCTTCCAACGACTTTGGTTTCTTCTCTCGCGTGTCTCATCGTTCTCTTTCGGCGGGAGCAGTCAAGTGTGTTCGAATTCGTTTGTGTTCTCTCGATGTACACGATATTCCAAGAATACGAAGCCTTTTGTTATTCGACGCACATCTGACATGATTGATTGTACAATATACAGAGTAAACATTGCTCGATTATTATCGGTAACATAAAGAAACGCTTGAAAAATTGTTGAGATACCGCGAAAATGTAAGTTTCGCTTCGGTGCACACGTGTATATATATATATATATATATATATATATATACACACATATATATATACGCGGCGGTAGATTGTTCTCTTTGCGGGAGAGAAAAGTTTATACTGTTATATAGAACGCTTCCGGAACTGCAAATAAGTGTCGTTCCGTAGCAGCCATTTCTTTTCCACGCATCGCTGCAGATTAATAACAAGATCTAACGACAGGCTCTCCCGTGAGCGGTTTCACCGCCTTGTAAGTAAGTGTGCACAGTAGCAGATATATATGTATGTGTGTGTGTGTGTGTATCATACGGATACAATAATCTAATTTCGCGAGCTGCGTTATCTTTGAGACAGTCGCACGTAACGAACTAATATATCTCTATCCCTCTCTCTTTTCACGCATAGAAGAATGATTGCGATTATGTGTCGAAAAAGCTCGAATCTGATGTTCCTTTTTTACATCATTCTATATTCGATCTGATTGGCTCTTAGTTTTACTGCGCGGTATCTGCGTATGTTTGAATTCCTAATTAACTTTAAAAAGTAAACAAATTATATACTCAAAAAAAAAAAAAAAAAAATCTTTTTGAATAAAAATTTTTATACTTATGTACCAAACAGTTTTATTATAAATACACTTTTGCGAGTATACATTACGTAGACCGTTATAGATATCAATTATGAAAACAAAGCTTATCTGTACCGTCCCTTTCGTCACTACGCGGCCTAAACTCTCTGTGTTTGGTACAGGTGAAAATAGGTGGCGCATAAACACTTTTTCATTTCCCTTGTGTAACAATATGCGTGCCGGTATAGATATATAGCGGTGTGCCTTCGATGTTACAACAGCCTTGTTTGGCCTGCTGCTTGGGCCACTTATTCTATATAACTGCTTGAGCTGTAATACCAATACGTTAATACTTACTGGTTCATTTGGACATTTAAAAAATTACACCTAATATAGTTTTTATCACTATCTGCAGCGTATGCGGAAGTGAGCTTGATAGCATTCCTCAGCGGGATCCCGAAGAAAAAATAATTAAAAGTGTGTTATCTCGACTTGTCAGTTTAGGGTTACAGATCAGATCGTCAGTTGTTTTGATAGTAGGCCTCGGGGAAAGAATATGGGGAAAAAAATTTCTTCTTCAGGATTTTAATCAGGATCCCGTTGACGAATGTTATTATCGAGCTCGCTTGCGCGTACAGGCAGTGATAAAAATTATTGATTGTAATTTTTTGAGGGTCAGAAAAGAAATTAAATTCCATCCAATATATAAAAAAGGTAAGATAGTCTATTAAAGTTTCTGCGATTCTTAGACCAACAACGATAGGTGGCGTTTAGGCACTTTTCTCTTTCCCTCGTCTTGATCTGAGCGCAGAATGTATATATATATATGTCTATAGAGCTGTGCCGCATCTGTGACAAAACAGCCTTCTTTGGCCTGCTGCTTGGGCCACTCATGCTATCGTGCTTTCGATTAAAGTAAAATTCTATTGTTTTCTTTGTATAATTTTGAAAATCATGCGCACGTACAGACAACACCAATAAACGTTTACCAGAATTTTATTCAAAAGATTACACAATAGAGAGCTCTTGTTCTTACAGGGGTCATTGCAAAAGTCGAATTTCGTTCATACACGATCTTCTACTTTAAGATACTAAATACTTGAGATTTTTCCTACTATCTTTTATAATGTGTCGCTGTAGCGCGTACAGAGCGAAAATTTAGAGCGCGATAAAGACTGCTGTTGCGATCTTTGTTATTCGAATAAAAATTCCGGAATCGAATTGCCTATCACACAAAATTCATACTTACATCGGGAGAAGACTTGTAGCATTCTCGATCCAGATCAAGGTACCAGACGCTCATGGTCGTACGAATCCAGTATACAAGTTCAAGCACAAAGCTCGACGTGACACCTCTCTCTCCCGCTCTAAAATAAGAGCCTCGGAGCACAGCCGAGTTTTCAGTCTCGCTACACTCGCGAATTTCGCGCTCTGGTCACCGCGTCGACTGGCATGACGATCTGCGAGTATATAAGGTACACAGCTTGCGATGCAAAGGAAACACCGCTGCGAAAGCTCTCCGCACAGTCTCGTCGAAAGTATCAGGGGCGACTGTCGTAGCTCGTGTCGGCGAAGAGTGACAATACGGGTCGTCGTTTCCTTTGGCCCTCACGCTTCTGCTGCTGCTGCTGCTCTATCGGGGGGATCCGACACACCAACACACGAAGCCAGCACGAGTCATCGCCGGCAAAGGGGCAATCCGGCTCTTCATCTCTATAGCTTGGGCAAAAGCTCTCTCTCTCTCTCGTCTATTCGCGCGCGAAGGTACGCGTGGCGGTGGCAGCGGCGGCGGCAAAGTGTCCGGTCTTGGCCGACCGCATCGATAATTCGATAAAGTGTCCTCTCATTACCCTATTGATTGGCCCATTGTGAGCAAGAGAGAGAGAGAGAGAGGCTTCTCAGCCGAGTGCTCGCCGTCGAAAGAGCCAGTCGGCTTTTAGACGCTCTCTCGTAGCGGCTCCTTTGCGAGCTTCTCCGTATAACGTGAGCACGATTACACGCGGAGAAGCGTTTATTGTGCGGGCGAAAGTCGTTGAATTAGTGGCGATCGCCTGCAGGCTTTCTGTACGTTGTCGCGGCGTGTTAACTCGATTTGCTCGGCGGACGCGCCGTCGCATCCTCGACGCTTCCTCTCTTGGACGATGTGCGCTTTCTTGACTGACCCGAGGCTATATAATATATATATAGTAACGGAGCAGATGTAGTTCACTTCTCTATATGAGGGATTGATTATTGTGCTTGCAAGAAACCAGCGCAGACTAAACAATGTAAAAGTACTATACGAAAATATATGTGTACAGCCTCTTTGTTCCCGAGCGTACGTGCGTTAGAGGGTAAAAATAGAAGTATATATCTTTTGTTTTTGGCTTCAATCCGCTTGTTCATTGTCGCGCTGAATGGAAGCCTCTGACGAGTGGTTGGACAGGTGTTACCAATGAATTCCAAATGACGTGCGTACCAGTTGAACGCTTATAATACGCAGAGATAATACGCTGAGTATATATACGCAAGTAGGAAAAACTACCTGAAAATCCGCTATACGTGTAGCTGTATAGCTTGAGTCTCGTGCGCACGCGATACGATATATTTTAGGGCTAGCGTGAGTTTATTTTAATCCGTGAGAGGTATGCGCGACCGCGGTGTGCATTTCTGTTTTGTTCAGCTAATTTTGATTGGCAGCGAGGTGCTATTATTATCCGCCCTCTCAGTTATAATTTCCAAAAGTAACTCGCCAAAACTACATATTACGCGGCGGCGACGCGATAATATCGGGTGCCAAAAACATCTCTTGATAAATTTGAACTCTCGTTCGCAGTTTAAATCACATTTTTCCAAAAATATAATATTCGCCTTTGACGCAAGTCTTACGCGACTATATAACGTCGGTACCGGGACTATATATAATAAATTCGCAATTGTCAGCTCGTAAAAGGTGTATATAAGAGAAGAGAAAAAAAAAGGCGACGCGCTCGTAGCTCATTAAAATTCGCAGCCTTTGAGAGCCGATCGCGTGCAATGAATCATTACGCAGGACTCGCGCGCGCACAGGTTTTTCTCTCAAGCGCGAGATTTGTCGTGTGACTCTCGGGACGTCGAGGCGTCCCCGAATCTTCATCTATCACCGCAAGCGCTTCGTATAACGCCGGTAACCGGATTTCGAGAGAGAGAGAGTAGATGTATGCGTAGGTATATAAGGACCCGATCGATTATGTATACCTGCGCGTAAGCAGAGCGAGGATGAATAGATATTCGGTATATATACGTGTGTGTGTGTGTGGGTCTACGCGCGCGGTGCCTAATTGAATCGTCAGGTCGCTCGCCCTTTCGTGCTGGGTGTGCTGGGATGAGAGAGTAGCCGAGAATGTGACAGACAGCGGTAGCCCGACTGACACGTCATTGTCGGTGGCCCTAAGGATATGTGCCTGCTCACCGTTCGGCTCTTGTTTTTTTATCGGCTAGTCCTATAACGCGAGACTTCTTATTTGGTTACGGTAGGATTTATTGGTCGATGCGAGAACGTAGTGGATAATTATTGTATTCTATTATAAAACTCTCGATGCACAACACAGAGGAGACGGAAAACTAATCCCGCGAGCAAACGTACATCTGCTTCTCAGGCGCACTTCTCTCTCTCTCTCACTCTCTCTTCGTATCTTTCTTATGGTATCGGAATTCCCGGTGCGAAAAGAGAGAGAGAGAGACTTCAGGGTCGGTCGCTGGCATCAACCAGCAGTGGCGCAGGCACCGCATCCTATAGCTATAGCGTCGCTATTTAGCTCGTTCGTGTAGCGTTGTAGGGCCGTGTATAGGTGCAGAGAGCAATGCAGTATACATGTATACACACACACACACACACACACACACCTATATAGGTACCTGTAGTCCGTGCGCGGCTGCTGGTGGGCGGGGCGTGTCATGCCATTCTATTTCAGCCCCGCTTTCATTCATAACTTGGTTTTTAATAGCTCGTGCTCGCTCTCTCGCTTGCTCTCTCTTCTCTTTCTCTCTTTCTCTATCTCTCTGTTTCGAGCTGCCGCGTGCACTTGCGCCGAGCTCCAGCCCCGTGAGTTATATATATACATTGGTACTATACTGGTGAGTGGAGAACGATCAAGTCAACGCGAATATAGAAGGGAAATTTGCGAGTGGAGGATTCATCGCATATTTTAGATGTCAAGCTGTGAGAGATTTTTTGCATTGAAGATATCGTTGTGGACAGCTACTTAATCGTTCTTCAACAATACTGGCTTGTATTGCTAAACAATTTTAATATAGTTGCGGAAATATTATGGTGCCTATCAGTAGCTTTTCGATCTGAATAATTACATAAACATTTATCTATAGCAACAAAATTGAAGGCATACCAGAAAAATATTTTAGTCAGAATTTAACTAATAGTAAAAGAATCAATGAGGTTGACGGTTGTTTTACTCGTTATAACATGAGCGTTCCAAGCAGCAGAACCAACAAGGCAATTGAAGCATAAACGTAACACTGCTATAAGTAACTTCTGCGCGCAGATTTTGATGAAAGAAATGAATACCACCTATTGCCGCTAACTAGAGAGCATGAGTTCCGCTGAACTTTATTTATACATCCAAGCAAAAAAAAAAAAAAAAACGCATCGATACTTTACTCACCAAACGCCGACAGCTGCTAGCGAACAAGTTTCATGAAATCCAGTAGCGGCTTCCAACGCGGCCCACTCACATCCTCATCCGCAAAGAGAAAAAAAAAATACCCTCTCTCACACGCTCGCTCACGAATGAGTTCCAGTCGAGCGTAGTGCAGTCGATTGTCGATATCGAGAACGTCACGCACTTTGAATTATTGACTATCCAATCAATGCCTTCTGCTGAAAAGCCCTTATCTCTCTCGCACGCGCGTATAACGTGTATGTATAGAAATGCACTTGTGTATATACGTATACACGGCAACATTTCATAAATTCAAATTCTCTGAAACGTCCACCGTTGAGCAAACGAAGCTCGAACAGTGTCACGTTTGTCGCGAATCGAGTACTATCGTGTTTTTTTTTCAAGATAAAAGAGCCGTCGATGCTCACTGATGAACTAGAAGATTAAAACAAATTTCATTTTCATTTTGAAAAATAATAAGCAATCAAAGACGAAGAGGGTCATCGGCAAACCGAAGAAGGAGAATGAAGAAGCAAACGGAGAATCAAGAGAAGCCTACAAGAGAAGAGAAGAAAGAATCCGACGAAGGAGAATAATAAGAAAAGTAACGTCTATGCAAGATCGAGAATCGCAGAGGGGTATATGCAGGAGAACTCAGTGGCGGCGGCTGCCGCGCGCATCTCTCGCGAGAGAGAGAGAGAGAGGGCTTATAAATAGACACGCGGATAATCAGTCAGGATTTATGGTAACCACGGATTATCAAGTTGTACAAGGGGGCATATTTCATATCGCGACGTTACCTTATTTCAATGGCGGGAATACCTGTTCTTCGATCGGCTATATTATACTGCAGCCGCGTATATATATATATATATGCGTGTGGATCTCGTGCGCATATGCGGTGCTCTCGTGACGCCGCAAAACTGGCTCGCGGGGAGAGACGCCGAGAGAGCGGGGGATAAAGCCAAAGACGACGACGAGGCGTCATGCGCTCATGTATATACACACTTGCATATGCTGCTCTGTCTCTCGAAAATCATTCCCACGTTGCGGCTCTCTCATTAAGGACCGGACTACCACTGTTTTCTCCACTCCAGCCGCGGGCTTATCGCTAATCGGTCAAAGACAGCTGCCGCAACCAGCGCTGCTGTGTCAATACCGGAGGGAGATTCTGATTCTGATTTAGATTTATTGCGACTTTGAAGATACACACGCAAACTGAGTGTACTTTTCGAGTCGAACAAATTGAAATATAAGATAAAAAAAAACGTGCTCTTGAATATATAATTCTTTTTTAAAAGTCTGCCGTCGCTATTTTTATCCCAGTATAGGTGATACGGGAGTCGCGCCGTTGAATATATTATAGAAAGTTGATTAAAAACAAACAGCAAATTTTGATAAAGCATTTTTCCAGCTGCCTCGCTTTTCCATTCTCAGCGTGGAAAAACACGTTTCACCGTTATATAGGTAGGCGCACGCGCGCACGCATTAGCGCATGTCGCCAAACGAGCTCGGACAAAAGAAGCAAATTGCAATTTTAGACTAATGGAACGATATAAATTCCAGCGTGAAAGTATACAAGCGTCTCTTTCTCTCTCTCTCTCGTGGCGACAGAGAAAGTTCGAAAAGTATCCGTATCAGAGGTATAAGCACGAGAAGCCTATCTCTGACAATTCCATCCGGTTTCACGGGCCAATCGACGCGGGGAATCTCTGCTATGCGCCTGCTTCTTCGGCCTGTAACACCTGCGCGTTCACTCGGACACGTTGTATATGTGTGTATTATACACAAGTGCAGGATCGCGGTCGACTCGAGAGAGAAAACACATCACACACACGCGCTTATAAGACCTTAAGACCCGATTCGGTAGAGGAGAGGCTGAAAATACACTCGTCGTCGTCAAGCGCGTTATAAGCCAACAACAATAGCCGATACAGCTTGAGAACGTCGATCAGCTTTCCTTTTTTTACGCCCGTTTCCTAAGCACAGTAGACATTCCCACAGTGTCGTGTACGTGTATATATATATATAACATAACGCACCCACGGGGCTTCCCATTGTCAACTCTGCGATCACAATGCTCCAATATTTCGATATAAAACGATCGCGGCCTCGATTCTCTCTCCTGTGCTGCTGCAACAGCGGTGGCTATTATTAAACGAAAGCCTGCCATTATGTTCGGATCCGCGACTTCTTTTTCGCCGCTGTAATAACGCCGTGATGCTGTGGAGGACTTTACGATGATCGAAAAATGAAAATGGGACCCAAGCGCAACCCGCGATTCAGGATCGTAAATATAAAAAAGAGAAACTTGGAGGACGGGACATAAATAAAAATTAAACGGGGCTTTCTTTTCCACCTCGTACACTTCATTTTATACTTTCTGCGTTGACAAAGTTTATATTCGAAACTTTGTTTATCATTAGGTATATCGGCTGCATTGTCGTGAGAAATCGGTTCATATACAGCCAAAGTGTGGGTCGAGAACGAGGTGGCTATTTCCGTTGTGTTGCAATAACATAAGCAACATCGGGTATCAATCAACGTTATTGATCTGCATTGATCGGCAAAATTCACCGTGATTACACCTATACGAACGTATTGTTCACGATTATAAAATTCCATCGGCACTGAATAAGTGCTAACGGGTTCGCATAGTCAAGCTCGCGTGAGAGCCAATCACGCGACCTCTCCGCATATCCCTGAGACGTCTCGTAATTTTCAAGTCATTGTTGCGTACGTGTGGAGCGAGTATACACACACAGAGACAAGCTACCGTCGTTCATAAAAGTGCCCGGGGAAGCAATGAGCAAGCCCATTCATCGTTGCAGCCTCGCCCACTGCGTAAACAGCCGACTCTCGTGTGTGCCATTGTCCCCGTGCATGTGGCAAATGCTTAACAAAATACGAAGAGAGAGACTTGCTAATGCTCGCGAGGAACGGGATTTTTCTCTTCTTTTTTTTCTCTCTCTCTCTAGGCTCTTTTTTGGATGCGAAATGCTTCGAGTGCCTTTTTTTGTTCGTGTCTTTCGTTGGAGAAGAAGCTGCGTTGATTGCGCACTTTTAATACATATCGGCAAATATACTGGTAAATCGGCAATTAATTTTATCCGATTCTTGCTCGCGATTAAATCGCGCGTCGTCGTCGAGTTGATTTATCTAACATAATTGACAAGAATTTCCGCAAAAGTCCACCGCTAACAAGTTATCCCCTATATCGTTTCCTCTCCTTATATATCTCGCTTGACAAAACATCGAACACGCGCTGTTATATCGATTACACAAACTTCCATCACGATCTCGGTTCAGCCTCGCGTATACACAGATATACTTACACGCGGAAAATGTCGTTGTGGTCGGTCGTTTAAAATTTTTGGCGGCAAAACTTTCCCAGGACTACATGATCCCGGTGGTGACGCAAGAGCAGCTGCATCTCCTTATCTCGCCCTCATCCACTTTAAACGAGCTCCGCATATAGCGCGTATATATATCTGCATCCTGGTGTCATTAGTTTCTCCATCGGGCCGCACTCGTCTCTCTCTCTCTCTCTCTCTCTCTCTCTCTCTCTCTCTCTCTCTCTCTCTCTCTCTACGCCGAGCGCCTGCCTCTTCTCTCTCTCTTCTCTTCTTCTCCTCTCTCTGGTAGGGGAACGAGCGGGGGAATCCATTTGTAAATGAATGTCGTCGATAAGGTGACCAAGCAGGTATTGAATGCAGTTGAAGAGGTCCCTGCTCTCTCGTCGATATAAACGTGAATTTTTCCAATTCCACTTTAGCCCTCCGTCTTTATCTTTCCCATTGGCTACCGCCAGTGGCATCTCCCTCGCTTCTCTCTGCAACCGATCTCTTGGCGAACTTTTGACGTTTTCTTCGCCGCAATTACACGGCTCGTCGTCTTGAAGCTTCTCGTCGACGTCGCGTTATTTTGCCCATAGCCGTGGTTTAACGATTCTCCAAAGTGCTGGAAAGTTAACTCGGCAGGAGAGCAGACGACGAAGAGGAGGAGCAAAGCCGGAAATTAATGCGATCCTTGACATCATTCGTTCGGCCGTGTAAGTTTGTCGTCTTCGTTTGCGAAATAATCTCAGCGCGGCATCTCTCTCTCTCTTTCTCCCTCCGCAGGCTATTAACAAACTTCCGTTTAGAGTCGCCTCTTTTCAGCGCAAATTTTACGCAAATTATTTGCAACCATCGGGGATAGATAGGGACCTATCGCTCGGAGAAAAGAAGTACGCACGTAATTAATCTCCTTCGAAGATTATGGCTAAGATCTCCCAGTGCTGTCTTTTTGTCCTTCCGTCACTTTGATTTCCGTCGCGCTAATTAATATTCCATAAGCAGCTCTCGACCACTTCTTCTTCTTCTTCTTCTTCTTCGAGTACCAGCCGGGAAGTTGAAAGGAACGACGACTGCGTATGCGCGAGAAAAAAAAGGGGTAAAACTAGCGTGATGCACACGCAGCTCGGTCACCTCTCGCGTATATATAGGTAGATTTATCTTCTTACATTTACTCGAGATCCTTGGCGGTGATTGCTCGCGAAAATGCTGGTGCATAAGCGAGACTCACTACGCTTTAATTACTAACTGGCCTCGTTAATTCTCTCACGATTTTTTTCATGGTTATGTACAGGCCTCTCCTTCTCTTATAATTTTTTTTTTTTCACGAATAAGTCAACTTTGCCGCCGTCGCATCTTCTCTCCGGGCTGATAATAGATCGTCGCTTCGTCTAATTACCCTTATAACTCATTGAGCTTCGCGGCGGCAGCGTCTTATAGGCTCGATCGTATCGACAATACTTTTTCTTCATTACCGAGATAGCGATGACAGCCGCGGGCTTGCTTTTGCTAAAATCGCAGCGCTAAGTACTTCCATTAGAGCCCGAGAACGAAGAATAATTGAGAGCTTTTTAAAAACAATTATTCGCGCGCTCGAGCGAGCTTCCGTGCTCATTGCTTTAAAAAAATGAGTAACAGAACACAATATCCACTTTGGCTTGGAGGGAATTGGAATCATTTATTTTCGAGATAGGATCGTCAGGGTAATTATGTTTCTATTGCTAATTTATCAAAGTCTATTTAATTATCTCGCTACATGCCTGGCTGTTCGAACTTTTTCCACGGGAGCTTCCGTTTTCCATTAATCCATCGAGCCTTATAATACAACCCAATGTGAAGTACAAGTATAAGACACGTCGTGGAGCCGTAGAATAATATTTGCCGATACGTCTTTAGAAGACACAATGTCAGCGCACAATATATATAATATAAGCAGCGAACGCGCCGATATTCAAATAAGCTTCGGCACGACAAGTGTGCATCTCCGAAGCTTTTTTTACCTCTCTCACTACCTCAACTTGTTCCTTTTTCATTCCACGCTTGAGTAGCACACGTACAGGCGCGTGCTGCTCTCGCTGACACTTAACGCAACGCATATACACACACACACACACACACACACACACACACACACACACACACACAAGGCGAAGAAAAAAAGCCTCATTGTTGTTGGCGGTCGGCAAGCCGGTATATAGGCTTTGTGAGAGCTTATTTAGTTATTCATTCCAATTTATCGTCACGATTGTGCTCTCGCGGCTTATACACACGGACACATCCCCTCAGGGCAGCAAACCGCGCGTTATATAGAGTGCGAGAGAGACAGAGCAGAAGCAGTGGAGAAGAAGAAGTAGCAGCGGGAAAATGAAAAGGAACGGGAGAGAGTATACGTTGTGGCTACTTGTGAATCTTCACTCGGACGATTGTTCTTAAATAAAAAGCAAAGGCTCGCTCGTTTCCTTCCTCCATCTCTCCTCTCTCTCTCTATATATATATATATATATACACGTGTACGCGTGTGCGCTTCGAAAACAATGTGTTACGCCGACGTACGAGGGCCGTTTGTGTTCGGTGTTTCGCGAACAAATGGGAGAGCACACCGTGGCGGCAGCGGCGGCGGTAACAGTTGGAGAGGAGCATTGTTCTGTCCATAGCGTCGCGCTTGAGATTCGTTTCGTATGCCGCCACATTTCATACCAGAAGCAGCTTCTGTGCATACTCTCGTAGTAGTAGTAGCAGCCAGAAAGGGAAGGAGAGAAGAATCGCGTACTCCGCACACGCCGGTTTCTTACTTTCGTCCCCCTCTACTTACTCTCATCTCTCTGTGATGCTGCATAGCTTCTTCGTTTTTCTCTATACAACGCATCCGTTCGCTCTCTTTCTGTCCCTCAGGTGAACTGCGCATACACATATACTGCTCTCGCCATTGTTAACCTCGTCGTTCCGCGCATCACGTTGCCCTCTTTACTGCTCTGCGGCTTCTCTCTCTCGTGCGCGCATTATTGCTCTTGTTTTCTCGCATACACGAGCGTATCGGATCAGCCGCGGGTGTATAATACGGCAGCATCCTTCTCCATGACATTCTTCTCATTTTTCTCTCGTCGCGTTGATTTCACGTGCTCGATGCCTCTTTTTTTTTATTTTTTATATAATCATTATTTGGATAAATTCAGGCGAGAAATTGTCGGGCTTATTAATCATGCAGTGTGCCGACGATAATCAAAGATTAATGCGCGTCCGAGAGGATTTGCTCCTTCTCTTTCTCTCTCTGTCTTCGTGTACTCTTTGCGGCTCGGTGTACACTTGATGTTCGCTGACGATTGACACATTTTCTCGTTTAAAAATTAATTGCAGCGTCCCGGCATTCCCGTGTCAGTGGGTTCATCTCCTGACAAGCCTAGTATGCGAGACTCTATCTCTATACCCGACAAAGCTTTCTTCTCGAACCTTTCTTTTTTGCGAGGTTCGCAAAGTGCGCTCGATGGCAACGATTGATATGATGCTGCTGCTCAACAATGGAAGAGTGTACGCAAGTTTTGTTTTATTTTATTGTTTTCGAATTTCTATCTACTTTGAAATTTCACAAATAGATATCTCAATTAAACTGCAATCTCAACGCGATTGGTTATTTTGCAGAATAAAAATGTCAAAATATAAAGAGAAAATATAATATGGCTTGCGTCTTGTTGTTAAAAAAGCGAGTAAAAGATTATTGCGATGACGCATTCGAATCTCATATTTTTAAGCAGTTCATTACGTATGTGTTCATTCACTGCAGCCACCAGATTGTCTACTTCAGATTTTGAGCTCTTGCTAGCTCTGTCTAGCGAATGTAGGTGGCGCACAGGCACGTTTGGCTTATACCCCTCAACACTTCCCGCTCTCACAGTGCAGATATATAGCAGTGCGTCATCTACGTCAAAACTGCCTTTCGATGGGCCTGTTGCTTTGGGCCGCATCACGCTATTTTGATTTCACTTGCTAGTCCAGTCGTGGGAGCTAAAAAAAGGTAGGTGGATGGATGTACGCTGAAGTACAACTTTTTTTTTTTTAATTGGTCCAAAAAAATGTACTTAATCGGAATATCAACCTGCTGCGTGGAAAAAATCCCCGGAAGTTTGTTTGTTGATTTTAGCTCGAAAAAGCCGTTGTAACTTGAAAAGGAAGCTTCGGACAAAGAAATATCGCTGATTGTTTTTTGTTTATTTCGAAATTTCCTACTCAGCCAATGTGTTGATGAATTAAAAATTGCGATATTTACATTGAAAAATCGAAGAAAAGCACGGAAAAACTTATAATTTGTTTTAAAGACCCAGTAGATAGGGGAAATATTAATAATTATCTATGATAATGAGAAATTGAATAGTTCAAATGGTGATTAGTAAGCATACAAATCCCGCTTGCCGTGCGTCAAATAGTTTTCCCAATACGTATTAATTAATCAACAAAATTCGTAAAACTTTGATTCAATATAACGTCTGTAAAAACGATTTTGAATAATCCCTGGATTTTCCACATACTTTTCAAGACTACAGAAACTAAAAGGAATTCAAAAAGTGCAATATTTTTATCTTTAAAAGCCTTTTATAATTTTTTAAAATTTTCGCTTTAATTAACTTATAATTAATCATTTATTTAAACAAACTTCCGGGGATTTTTTCCACGCAGCAGGTTGATATTCCGATTCAGTACATTTTTTCGGACCAATTAAAAAAACCGCTGCCAAGTCATTGGCACTTAGCTTCCTCCTATTCTTCTAGTGGAAGATAATTACATGGGACAATCAACTCATTCTTTGATTTAAATATTCGCTACTATTCGATACTAAAAGGATAGGTTAGGAAGACACTTGTAGGGGAGGGGTATCAGGGGACTGGGGGTTAAGATGGATATTAAAGGATGAGATCCGTGACACTCCTTGAAAACCATGAAAACTCTCAAAATATACTAAGCTTTAATTATCAAATCATATGGTTTAACAAAATAATAATGTTCAGTCACAACAGAGTATACAGGGTGAGAGTTGAAGAATTTGAATCTTAATAGCTTTTAACTAAAAGGTTTCATAAGCTACAAAAGAACCTAGCCGAAGTGATCAAAAGATCAATCTTTTCCTAAAATTTCAACTCAATTTAAACCTTTTTACTCTCGTAATCGTACGACATAGAAAAAACATTTTTTCTAGTTTTGATTTTTATCTCAAAACTAGTCGCCAAAATTGCTTAAAATTTTTACAACTAGTAGATATCGTTGTTTTTTATTGTCATGAATTTTTTCAAAACATTTAACTATTTATTTTTGAGTTATTTATGTTTATCGAAAAATTACCTTTTATGTCATAAGAAATGAAAGATCAGTCAATCTAGACAATCTTACGGGAAAAGTAGACAAATTTATGTTCTTTTAGATATACTATTGTTGAATATATTGTATAAATCATATCATTATAAAAAAGCAAAAATATTTAATCAAAAATAGAAAAATGGCTATAATATGGCCATAAAATGGTCAGAATCATAAATAAAAAATGACTAAATTCAGAATTAGAAAAAATTATGCATGTCAATTTTATTACGATCCGTCGCATGGTTCCAAAATTATGGCGGTATACGTACACACACACACACACACACACACACACACACCACACACACACACACACACACACACACAGTGCGGAGTTTGCTGTGTTCTCCCATCTGGCGCCTCCCAGGTCGCGGATAGGGGAACGCTCACCACTTGTGGAGGTATCGTGGATAAAATACACGAGGCGGACGAAAAACCAGCTAGGGAAGGCACCCCGAATATAAACCAATTATGGATAGTGAGTTAACAACAACACATCCCAAGCGGGATAACTCACGATTCTAGCGCCAGACGGTCGAGCTGGTCTTGCTTGCGTAGAACGCAACTGTTCCAGTTAGATTCCCCGACGCAGCTCCTAATGCAGTGGTAGATACTGAATCCAGACTGGGTATTACCTCCATACTGGTGTCGTGATTTTGCCCCCCCCAAAATCCATGGGGCCAGCGCCGGCCACCGGGGCTTTCACCCGATCGGAACCGGTGGCGGGATTGGGTTTTCAGCTGCCCGCTGTG